>JXSR01S062913.1:74688-94831 GCA_000969725.1 Ophiothrix spiculata
TTCTTTTCCCTTTTTTGCGCCACTTCCTCTGTCTCTTCTCTTTCCTTTCTGCCCCTTTCCTTTTTGTGCTCCTCCCTCTTTCTTTTCTCTTTCTTTTTGCGCCCCTCCCTCTTTCTCTTCGCTTTCCCTTCTTTCTCTTTCTTTTTCTTTCCTTTCTTCTTTTTTTAAATGTTACTTTCCTTTTTGCGCCCTCCTTTCCCGCTTTCTTTTTCTTTTCTTTTTTGCGCCCCTCCCTCTTTCTTTTCTCTTTCCTTTCTTCCCTCTTTCCTTCTTTTCTGTCCTTTTTGCGCCCCCTTCCTTTCTCTTTTCCTTTTATTTTTTCCCTTTGCGCCCCTCCCCGCTTTCTTCCCCCCTTCTTTCCCCCATCTTTCTTTCTTTTCTCTCTTTTTTCGCCCCTCCCCCTTTTTTGGTTCTTTCTTTTTCTTCTTCTCTCTTACTCTTTCTTTCTCTTTTCTTCTTTTCCCTTTTTTGCGCCCCTTTGATGACCCCGGGTGGCACGTGCCGGCATGCCCCCCCCCCCCAAGATAAGATACGCTGCTGCAATGTACACGAAAAGTCATGGAAAAAGTTTTTGTCCTTTACTTGACCCAATAGTATTTTTAGAATAGGTTGTATAATCAATTTTAAAAATGTTTAGTTCTGATTAAATTTAAACATATTTTATACCCGAAATCGAAAGCTCATTGGATTCAATCATATCGTCGTATTGATTTAAAAACTGTTCATGGAATATCAGATTTCTTTATCAGGTGCACACTAAAATGGTGTGCTCTTTACACCAAAATAATGAGACTCAAGAATCAAATAAATATAACCAGACGTACCAGGATTTACAAGGAGCAAAATTCTGGTGCAAACAAGATTGTAACGTGCATACGATTTTTGCAAATCTGCTTATTTCGTCGAAAAATTGTTACAAAATCTTGAAATTTGCGCAGCAAATTATGAAAAGAGTGAGGTCATGAGGATGAGGGTTGTTAACTCCGTAATTTTTAAAATAACCTTTGTATGTATATTTATAGCAGATATTCATTTCAAACTTGATAAAATTTTAGGTGAAACTGGTAGTTTTGTACTTTAGTTAAGGTAATCACCCTTTTTTAGAAAGAAATGATCTTATGTTTATCCTCAAAGCCATTTTCCATCCGGATTATTTCGAACATTTGGTGATTTTGGAACTGATTAAAAGCCACTGAAACACATTTTGTGCCTAAAATTGTATTTTGGCGGCCACTTTGAACAGGCTCTATCTTGAATTTGAAACATGCTAACACTCTTATTTGATATGAAAAGCT
Organism: Ophiothrix spiculata; assembly: GCA_000969725.1. NCBI lineage: Eukaryota > Metazoa > Echinodermata > Ophiuroidea > Amphilepidida > Ophiotrichidae > Ophiothrix > Ophiothrix spiculata. Next base: position 75,984 of record JXSR01S062913.1, read on the forward strand.
GCTATTGTTTCCCTCAAAGCCATTTTCCATCGAATATTTTGGACATTTGATGCTTTGTTTGAGGGTCATATAAAGAACCTAAAAAAATTGGTTTGGTTGACCCCTGGGTTGCAAAGCAAGTATCCTGACTCCCCGATTGTTATATGACACCTATATAGTAGACTTAATAAAAAATAAAAAAAAAAGGTCATGATTCCGTATTTTCAGCCAAATTTGGTCAATTGTGGCCAAAAAAGAGCATTAACTTTGATGCTACTTGATTTTTTGGTACAAAATTATAATACAAGGTGATTTGTACTCATTGAACGAGATTTGGAACAAGAATTGAAGACATGTACCAAAATCACTAAATTTGGGTGATTTTTGACCGTTTTTTACCTATTTTTGGTCAAAATTAACCACAAAAAGGAAGTTAAGTCCCAAGGTAAAATACTGTAAGCAGACGTTTCTGTGATTCGATTTTCAGTTCAGTTCAGTTTTATTTCACCAAATAAGACATAATATAGAATATATATAAATACATATCATTGGTAGGAAAACCAAATGTGAGCAGAGCTCGTTAAGCTTGGTCACCTTGGTCGATTGTACCTAAATGAATGATTTGATTTTAAATAAATATCATTTTAGGGCCAAAACCTGATATTTTACTGTTTTCATGATTTTTTCACGATTTTTGGCCATTTTGGGTCAATTTTGACCCCTAAATCAATAAAATAAATTTTACCATCCACCCACACGCTAATGTACAACCCTTGAGAATATGATTCCACATGGAAAGAAAGCTGTAAAAAAATTTGCCCACACGACTTTGTTTAAGCATACTATTGGCTGTTGGCAGGCAGAATATTCATATGTTGTAATTTTAGAGCACTAATTAGATTTTGTTTTGCAAATCTACTTAAATTGACGCCTAGTTGAAGCAAAATTAATGTGATTGCTTCCTGCTTGCAGCTTACCCTACCCCATCTAAGGTGGAATCTCGACTTTTTCATCAATTTCACCGCAAAGGATGTAAAAACAATTAATTAGATGCCCATCACTTTTTTGCGTTTGGGGGCAATCGTTGACAATCCGGACCCCACCCCCTCCCCTCCTTAGGTGGACGAGGGTAGTTATACATATTGCAATAGCAGACGCTGCACAACTCACAATGAAAGCATTGTTCGACGCGTTTTCGTTGCATTCTGGGTACACAGCGTTAATTCATCTAAAGGTGCTTAATTAGAACTCTGTCAGAATATTTTTTCTGCATCCATTGACAATAAAAAACCCCCAATTTAACATTTCATTTGTATTTCACTATGTTTGAATTCCTGATTCCAGCTAAATTATGTATAGCATTATCAGCTCCTGATCATGGCAGTGTAGATCCCATCAATTCTGATTTTACTCAAGGCACTACCGTCAGATTTGCCTGTGATAGTGGATACTTACACATTTAGGTAACCCTTGACCCTTAAGGTCAAAGTTCATAAATCAAAGGTCAAATTTTCAAGTTTTTTCGATTTCAAAAATTAGGGTTTCAAATTGTTCGTCTTGAAACAGCGATCAAAAGTTGTCATGATGACCTCGACGTCGTACCCTTTCTTAGGGGTAAACGGTCACCGCATAGGTCAAATTGTCAAAAATCATCAAAAATCAATATCTGCCAAGCGCAAAGTGGAATAATAATTCTTCTTGCAGATAGATTGATAAAGTTATACTGAACAATTCTAGGTGACATTTGATCCCATAGTTCAAAGTTCATGGGTTAAAGGTCAAATTTTCAAGTTTGTTCAATTTCATAAAGTAGGGTGTCAAATTGTTCGTCTTGAAGCAGCGATCAAAAGTTGTCATGGTGACCTTAACGTCCGACCCTTTCTTAGGGACCAAAGTTCACCAAAAAGGTCAAATTTTAAAAATGTCTAGGTGACCTTTGACCCAAAAGGTCAAAGTTTATGGGTCAAAGGTCAAATTTTCAAGTTTGTTCAATTTCAAAAATTAGGGTGTTTCATTTCATTTCATTTTATTAAGGAAAACATCCATGGATAAAAACACAGAAAAGAATACATAAATGTACAGTTATTTCCACTGTGGTCCAACTGGACGAGCCTAACATACGGTTAATATAAAAATACTGCACATACAATTCAATCACAATATTCTGCATGAAAGCCATTCAACACAAATATATAAATTAAAATTGGACATATAGAAATACCCTTGCCCACCCCTACTAGGTCTTGCATGACCAGGTCGTGCATGAAAATTTAAGTAAAAACTGCATGTTCTTCTTGTGACACTACGTTACAGATTGTTCGTATTGAAGCAAGAATCAAACGTTGTCACGGTGACTTCGACGTCCGTGTTATAATTATTCTGCTTGCACAGATAGATTGGAAAAAATATTGACATTTTGACTGAAAAGGTTAAAGTTCATAGGTCAAATTTTCGAAATGCAGATAAATGAGAAATCACAAATGGTCGTGCTCTGTGAGCACAATAGCTCTAGTTATTTTTGTCGCTCTGCATAATACACAAATACACAAACTCATAATCCAACCAATTCTTAATCTGAGGTTCAAAACGTGTTTCAGGGCTAAATTTACTATTACATAAGAAAACAACATATTAAAAGCTAAAAAGAACTCAATCATGAATTTACCGCACTTGTCCTTTTTTTTTTTTTTTTTTTGACTTTTGACTTTTGACTTTTTATTTTCTAAGTTACCAAGCTCAATCATACTACGATATAAGCAATAAAGTTAATTTTTTATTTAAAAAATCAGTCAAAAACAAGGATCTCATGGTACTTTAAAACCATAAACTTTAAAAGCCTGTATAATATATATGCCTATATAATTATAATCTTAGATTCCGTAATTTGATTTTTTGCAGTCATGGGCCTTTAGCCTTGTGCAATTGGTGTTTATGATTTTTAAATGCTCTTTTATTGCGAAAAATATCATTACTACCAAACGAATTAAAGTACAAATCACTTTTACAGCACAAACATGTCCAGAATTATCCGACCCTGATCATGGCAGGGTTGATCCCATCGATTCGGATTTCGCCGAAGGCACTACCTGTACATTTACCTGTGATAGTGGATATCTACTCGAAGGTGTATCATCCATAGTTTGTCAGAGTGGTGGGACATGGTCAGCTGTAGTTCCAAGTTGCGGTAAGGCGATAGATAATAGACAGGTTGCGCAAATTCCGTTTGCGTTTTCGTATACGAGAACGAGAGCGCTAAAATTTATCGTATTAATGTACCGTACTGAATTACGGTATATGCAAACGTAGATATACTATTCTTTTGTTAATTATGTGAAAAACAAGTCGATAAATCAATGATTATGAATAAACATGGTAAAGAAGTGTAATAGTGAGACATTCCGCCCCCTATCTATCCAACTAACTTTTTTTTACACTTGTCAATAGAGGGCAACGTAACTGATTATTTTACAGTGTTTTAAGATATAAACACTAATAGGAACTTAAAACTATTTCTATCTAACCAATTTGAACCGCGTGTTTTCCATTTCATACGAAATCAATCGTTCAAATACGTCCTTTTCAGCGTATTTCTTCATAAATTCCACTGAGGTGTGTACGTGTAAACGGTTCAATTTCATCGTTTACCCCTTGCTCAATCTGATGTTTTGGACGAGAATCTTAAACACGCAAGTGAATGGGAAATCATAAAAGTTCAATTCACGTAGGCAAAAGCACCAAATTAATCGCTAGATATCTGTGCAAATATGCAACATTGAATAGAAAAAGTCATTGTACATTATGAGTGAACATTAATTTAGATGCCTGTACACAAGTTTCATTCAAATATGAAATAATCATGAATAAATTGAATGATCTAATCGTTCATTGCAATATGAAACAGTGGAAACATGGCTGTATACGCGTTATGGATTACGAGACATTCAATGCATGGATGCACATTTTGAATGGCGTTGTCCAGTTTTCCGTTCGGTTTGACCGAACGACAGTTTGGGCAACCTAGCTATAATAAAAAAGTTTTTCCAACTGAAAATCATTATTAAATATCTTTCATATTTTGTAAATGCACCATTCAGATCACTCAATTGGATTGGATTTTTGTTATTTCTTAGCTCGATCATATAAAATCTATGATCAGTCAAACAACAAGGATCTCATGGTACTTTCAGAGCACACCTATATAGGCCTATGGGCCAAATCATAGTCGGCCTCCAAACAAAAATTTTCCTACCAAACATTTGGTCGTAACGTCAAAATGACGAGTGACTCCAAACAAAATAACTTCAACACCGAGTTGAGACCAAATAAAATGTCGCGCTAGATTGCACATGTTATTAAATTGCAATATACATTGGACCAAATGTTTGTTACCCGTTCATAAATTCGATGGCAAATATTTGGTGACGTCACGACCAAATGTTTGGTAGGAAAAATTTTGTTTGGAGGCCAACTATGATTTGGCCCTATTTATTTTTCTTAGATTCAGTGAGTTAGCGTATTGCAGTCATGGGCGTTTAGCCTTGTGCAATAATGGTGATTATGCTTTTTAAAGGTTTTTATCGCGAAACAATATCTTAAATATCTTCATATTTTGTAAATTCCATTTGTTTTTTCAAATGTTAATTATGGTGTTTACATGTAACAGAAATAAATTGGTCTTTTTACAGTAATCAGCCAGAATGATTGAGGCATAATACACAAATACTCATAATCCAGCCAATTCTTAATCTGAAGTTGAAAAACGTATTTAAGGGCTAAATTTACCATTATTATAAGAAAACAGCATATTAAACCAAAAGAAAAAACCTCAATCATGGGCCTTCACCCTTGTGCAATTGGTGATTATGTTTTATTAAAAGCTCTTTTATTGCGAAAAATATCATTAGCTACCAAACGAATTAAAGTATAAATCACTTTTACAGCACAAGCATGTCCAGAATTATCCGCCCCTGATCATGGTAGAGTTGATCCCATCGATTCGGATTTCGCCGAAGGCACTACCTTTACATTTACGTGTGATGGTGGATATCTACTCGAAGGTGCTTCGTCAATAGTTTGTCAGAGTGGTGGAACATGGTCAGCTGCAGTTCCCGGTTGCGGTAAGGCGATAGATGAATAAAAAAAGTTTTTCCTAATGAAAATCATTAATAAATATCTTTCATATGTTGTTAATTTAGAGCACTAATTGGATTTTTTTGTAAATCTACTTAAATTGACGTCTAGTTGAAGCGAAATTAATGTGATGGCTTCCTGCTTGCAGCTTACCCTACCCCACATAAGGTGGTACCCCAACATTTTTAATCAAATTTGACCGCAAAGGATGTCCGTCACTTTTTAAAATTTTGGGGCAATCGGCGACAATCCACCCCCCCCCCCCTTAATAATAATATTTATTCAAATCACTTGCAATTTTCAAACATGACTTTACAATACAATATCACAAGATAATTACAATACATAAAAATAAAATATTAACAAACTTAATGAATACATGCAATATAAAAATACACAAACAAGTTGCAAGCAATTAAGGATAAATGAATGGGTTCAGTAAAACCCAAAACACAAAGTGCTCAATTATCCTATCCTTAGGTGGACGAGGGTAGTTATAAATATTGCAATAGCAGATGCTGCACAACAACTCACCATGAAAGCATTGTTCGTCGCATTTGTGTTCCATTCTGGGTACAAAGCGTTAATTCGTCTAAAGTTGATTAATTTGACCTCTGTCAGAATATTTTTCATGCATCCTTTGCCAATAAAAAAAACAATTTTGTGTTTCACTATGCTCGAATTCCTGATTCCAGCTAAATTATGTCTAGCATTATCAGCTCCTGATCATGGCAGTGTCGGTCCCATCAATTCTGATTTCACTGAAGGCACTACCGTCAGATTTGCTTGTGATAGTGGATACTTACTTGAAGGCGTGTCTTTTGCGGAGTGTCGACGTGACGGAACGTGGTCAGCCTCAGTTCCAAACTGCAGTAAGTTGATTGATGTATTATTTTTTTCACTCTGCATTCAGGCATAATACACAAATACACAAACTCATAAAAAAATCCAGCCAATTCTTAATCTGAAGTTTAAAAACAGGGTAAATTGACAATTATATAAGAAAACACCGCTTTAAAGGCTAAAGAGAACTCAATCATGACTTTACCGCATTTGTCAATTTTTTTACTATTTTTGACTTTTTTGATTTTCTAAGTTTTCTAGCTCAATCAAACTATGATATCATTCAAAAACAAGAATCTCATGGTACTTTTAAAGCATGCCTATATAATCTATAGACCTATATAATTATGATTCCTAGATTCCGTAAGTTGGTGTTTTTGCAGTCATAGGCCTTCAGCTTTATGCAATTGGTGATTATGCTTTATAAAAAGCTCTTTTATTGCGAAAAATATCATTAGCTACCAAACGAATTAAAGTATAAATCACTTTTACAGCACAAACATGTCCAGAATTATCCGCCCCTGATCATGGCAGGGTTGATCCTATCGATTCGGATTTCGCCGAAGCCACTACCTTTACATTTACATGCGATGGTGGATATCTACTCGAAGGTGCTTCGTCCATAGTTTGTCAGAGTCGTGGAACCTGGTCAGATGCAGTTCCAAGTTGCGGTAAGGCGATAGATGATAAAAAAGTTTTTCCTAGTGAAAATCATTATTAAATATCTTTCATATGTTTAGAGCACTAATTGGATTTTTTTTTGTAAATCTACTTAAATTGACGTCTAGTTGAAGCGAAATTAATGTGATGGCTTCCTGCTTGCAGCTTACTAAGGTGGTACTCCATCATTTTTAATCAAATTTGACCGCAAAGGATGTCCGTCACTTTTTTGCGTTTGTGGGCAATAGGCTACAATCCACCCCACCCCCCTTAAGTGGACGAGGGTAGTTATAAATATTGCAATAGCAGAAAGCATTGTTCGTCGCATTTGTGTTGCATTCTGGGTGCACAGCGTTAATTCGTCTAAAGTTGGTTAATTTGAACTCTGTCAGAATATTTTTTCATGCATACATTGGCAATAAAAAAATTGTGTTTCACTATGTTCGAATTCCTGTTTCCAGCTAAATTATGTCCAGAAATATCTGCTCCTGATCATGGCAGTGTAGATCCCATCAATTCTGATTTCACTGAAGGCACTACCGTCAGATTTGCCTGTGATAGTGGATACTTACTTGAAGGCGTGTCTTTTTCGGAGTGTCAACGTGACGGAACGTGGTCAGCCTCAGTTCCAAGCTGCAGTAAGTTGATTGATGTATTATTTTTGTCACTCTGCTTTAATTCAGGCATAAAAACACAAATACACAAACTCATAAAAAATCCAGCAAATTCTTAATTTGAAGTTTAAAACCGGGTAAATTGACAAATAAGAAAACAACACATTAAAGGCTAAAAGGAACTCAATCATGACTTTTGTCTTTTTTTTTTTTTTTTTTTAACTCTTTTTTGACTTTTTTATTTTTCTAAGTTTCCTAGCTCAATTAAACTATCGTGTAGATGAGGCAAAATAAATCCGGAGAGCTTGACACTTGGAGGGATTCAACTTGAGCATATTATTCTTCGACCATTTGGTAAATTCATCAAGATCAGCCTGCAGAGAGCTACAAAAATTAACGTGCACAAGTATAATTAACTGCAAATGTCAAGTCATCCACATATTTCAAACACATGGAAGAAGAATTTTCAGCAGCCTCGTTTATGAGAATTTGGAATCCAACAGGGCCTAATTTAGTACCCTGGGGGACACCCCCATGAAGTAAAACATAATCAGAGAGAACATCGTAAAACCTCACACATTGATGCGCGGTTATGGTTGAAGTCACAAATCGAAGGAACGATGTACCTACGGATTCCCATGCGGATCATTTTCTCAATAAGAATAGTGTGGTCAACAAGATCAAACGCCTTGATAAAATCCGTGAGGACCAACGTTTCACCATTGTGACTTGTATTGGCCCCCTGGTGAAGGTAATGAATAAGTCTGACTAAATAGACAGTGAGCTGTTGAAGTCTTTTTCACATTTCCAAATTGGCGCTAATCAATTTTGTGTTCCACATCATCCAGGACCCAACCGGTAACAAAACCCTCGGCAACTTTAGCAAACACAGAGGTGAGGGATACTGGAGGGAGTTTATCAATGGTGGGCGGATATTGTTTTGGGATGGGAACCACAATAGTCTTTTTCCACTGATTGGGGTGATTTTTTAGCAGGCAAATAGGCAGGCAGTTTACTAAATTTAAGAGGATCTAATTCCTCTGAGACCTGAGCAAATTTGGTGTAAATTGCGTTTGCTTTTCCTTTGATCATCAATGTCTGGGATGTCCAAACTGAGCTTGGTTTTACTGGAGTTTGTAACAATTTTAATTTGCTGGTGCCATTTTCTTCGGTTCTGTCTTCGGTAAATTTCTGATTCTGTTAGTATGAAAAGAAACTTTAGTCCTTTTTATTTCTTGCTGAACTTGGTTTCGTAGTTTGCGCCATAATGCCTGATTATTAGCATGATTAGGGTGATAAGCTTTTTGACGATCTGATATAAGATTTTTAATACCATCAGTCAGGCAAGGTTTATCATTAACATGCATCTTTGACTTCATAACAGGAAAACCTTTGTCAATTGCTTCATTAAGCATACTAAAAAACAAGTCAACTTTATCCTGAGTATTATTACTCTGCAAGATTTGATACCAGTCCTGATCCTGTCCCCACAAACCAAAAGCTCGAACTCCAGAATCACGAAAAGGACGGGAAACCCTGATTTCTTTTTTGTTTTTCATCTTAACATAAACCTTAGGGTTCCACAAGACACAATCATGGTCACTCAAACCTATAGGTGACAAAGGAATAGGTTTTTTGTAATGGGACATAAGCTCATGGTTTGTGATTACTAAATAAAGCGTGGCATCACGACGTGTGGGAAAGTCAACAAGTTGAAATAAATCATTGCCACCGACAATACGCTTCATGTCCATACGAATAAATTCGCCTAATATAACAATACCAATGCCAGGGTATTTTTTGCGTAGAGAGTCAATGGTTTGAAGCAGATGATGTTCAAGCAAGTCCTGATGAGGAGAGTTTGTTACGATGTATACAGAGCAGCTTTCTATTGATGAAATTTCGCGAGGCAAACGTCTCGGGCATACATTTACATTCAAGTTCGTTTGGAATATCCACATCAATGATGTTCGCAGGCATCTCATTTCTGACGTATATTGCCACTCCACCACTACCTTTGTTGGTTCCATTGTAACGACGTCTTGAAAAACAATTATAACCTGTAGTGTTCAACATATCTTCAGGGATATTCGGCCGGAATCACGACTCAGTGATGACCCCAACATCGACACTATTCTGATCAAAAATTATTTTAGCTTCATCAAACTTATTCACCAAACATTGCGCATTTGTCAGATATATAGATCGATGGTAATCTAAAATGTTATTGTTTAGATGAAACAGAGTCGGAGACATTACTAGTGATACATGTATCTGTTGTCGGGATCGTAACTAATGATGATGGTCGAAACAAAGGGAAAAAATCATCATAATTATTTGCAATGTTAGTCCGGGAGGGAGGTTCACGATTGCCATAGATAGGTTGGATTTTTCTTCTAACGTGAACGTACATGGCGAAGGATACCATGAAAGTAGGAGATGAAAAGGAACTACAACAAGTTATGATGATAGTAAAACTCACACTGCCGCCCTATTATTATTTAGATCCACTTCAAACAAATTATATGTGATGATCACAATCGTTTGAATTATGCTTTGATCGTCAGCAATCGATGTTACATTCCCAGTACTTCCTTTGCACCGAAAATGATATATCCGATATTTAGAAATCATCGAACCACCCGCTCTATTTCGAATCATTTTTTGATAAGTGTATCCACTTTGATAGTACTTTTCTTTTACTGGGACTCATTGGGACCTAATAAAATATAGCTAAGTATCAAAAGCAACTTCGAAATAAACGACAACAGCAACAATCACAGACCGGAGACAACCGGTTCATTGAGAGATTTATGTTTGTATCATTTTGTCCTCACTCGCCAGGATCGGTTGATGTGCGAATCACCCTAATATGGTGCACGGTGGATTGTCATACAGAGATCTGTGGTCTGCACTGTCATTTAGGTTCTGATGTGTTGGTTCGTGCGTAAAATCGCAAGCAATTTCCAGTAATGATGTTTCAGCCAACCAAAATGTCGGCATTGTGACTGTGATCAACCTACTTGATATCGACTGCTTGATAATAGCTTTCCTTTCATTGCATGGAAAGCTCAATTAGGTGATAACTTTACCTATCAAGTTGATGTGGTTCCTGCTTCTTCTACTTCCATGAGGATACCAAGACTTTTCACTCGGTCAAATGTTTGTTTTGGTAGAACTCTTTTGCATTTAAGTTCAAAAAGTCTATGGCGACTGTAATACAGGCTAGTTGTTTTATTATTATCATGTGTAGAAGGGTACAACGGTGAACCATGGTATAATGAGTTATAAACCTGAGAAAAAGTCACTTCCGGTATTAAGCTTAAGCTTACACCACTGCAAGGTTGCTGAATTCGACTGCCATTGTGATGCGTCTGAACTACCTCTTTTTATTGTAGTTTAGAGGAGTTTCTAGCACTAAAGTATTCACGTAATCCATAGTTAACATCATAAACAAAAGACTAAAACAGATGAACAAGGCTTACAAACAAAATTATAGACATCAATCGAGGATAAACAGAGAGGACAAACAGCGGCAAAAAAAATTCAGAAATAATTGATCTTTCTACCGCAATCAGCAAGAATAAATGATTACTATAAATTGTATTAATGATTCAATTTTTTTTTTAACTCTTTAGATTTCTTCTCTGCAGCAATATTATCGACCACCTAATTTTCGCTCCTTTTTTGTCAAAACTTGTAAGAAAATACTGTTTAAAAATCATCAGAATAGAAATTGCAATTGTATTAAATTTAAATTCAATGCAAATAATCCTGTCACTTGAACTTCTAAATCCAGCATCACTTTGCAATGACGTCACTCTAACAAATGGCACCATGGACACAATTAATGCACAAATGGAAGAAGGAACAACCATAAGCTTTTCCTGCAATACTGGGTATCTCTTAATTGGTCAATCACCAATAACTTGTGGAGCAGACGGACAATGGAGTAATACGCCGCCGACATGTGGTAAGATCTAGTCCAGAAAGTGGGTGCTATTATGATTTTTAGCAATTTTTATATTTGTGATGGCTCACCCCGAAAGGGGGGACTTTGCAGATGATATCAATTTTAATTTTATCATTTCATCTGTTATAGCATTTTCTAAGCTTTAAAATGACACCTTAATTGTTGAAATTGATCAAGGCGATCACATTTTACAACAACAAAAAAAGGAAATTCTTCTTATTATTTTTTTTTGCTGCCTATTTTCATCAGTTTCTCGAAAAGTGTTCTGTCGCAAAGTTCCCCTTTTCGGGGTGAGTTATAACATTTAAGCATCCTGTTAAAGCTTTCAAGAACTACGTGATACCATTGTAAGCAAGTTTAATCGAAAGCTGATAGACTACTTTCGTAGGTCCCATAATACATCTTGAAAGTACCATAAATACGTGCATTTCTGCGCATAAGTTCCTGAATTTATGGTACTTAGGAAAATAGTCTATTATTTAATATAATTGCAATACCAGATGCTGCACAACTCACAACAGTTGTTCCTTGCGTTTGCGTTGCGTTCTGGGTAACATTTTGCCCGTAACTTCAAAGGGCAAAGGCGCCACCTTCGTTTTTGCGGAATTGGTTAATTTTTATTTGGAATGATATGAACAACTAAGGACGTATTAGTTGTGCAATGTCTAGGTCTACTATTGGGCGCAACTGTGGATTGTAAGAACTATACCAGAATTCCTCACTCGATGTTGACAAGATGGTGATATTTACCAGTGCAACTCAGTCAGGGCCACTCGTTCAATTCAGCGTGTACGCTTCTTTGAGTGATCACGCTCAATGCAGCGTTGCATTCACGCTCGATGAGGAGAGGTGTCAAGCGCACGCATGTTTGGTCAACATTACGCTTCACTACATCGTGTCACTCAAAGCTACACTGAATATTTTTCGTTCCTTGTAAATGTCTCCAGATTTTTAAAGTTTTGACCGGGTCATAAAAAAATTCACCGGGGAATTCATTTGTGGCAACGGCAAAAGCATGGTTGTACGTCGCAAGTACGCCACATTAAGCGTGATTGCTGAATTGAGCGATGCCGACGTTACTTTCAATTCATTATATCATGGGTGATTAACGTAGGAGCAAAATGATTGATTAAGAGTTGCTTTAATTGCTATCATCAAAATCGTGCATGTTTTTTTAAAAAAATAATAATGGGGAAAAACCTTCTAAAATTTTTATTCTGGGTTAGTCGCACTTGTATCATACAATACTAAGATTTGACGAATGTCAGTAATGACACTTTTTTAAATAACTTTCGATGCCCATAGTTACTAAATCCGTCTGTATAGCTATTTCCACATTAATAGATAAATATACTGCAGAATAAAGCACTCCGTCTCCTCAGAATTGAATAACCTCTGAAAGCAGACATTGTTCCACTGGAACACAGAAGAAATGTTGCCTCATTTTGTGTGTTCTACCGACACACACATTTTTCTGCAACCATCCATTGAGTTTTTCAGTTTTGTTATGACCATCTTTCGCACATATTCGAACAGGAGAAAAAACAACCAAAATCATAACGAAAAATACCCTTATCCATGCTATACAAACTTGATGCTCAATTCAATGATCTAATTGAAAAAGGGTTCTTTCTTCATTCACAGCGTTGTACTTGCAGGTACATTTTTTCCATTTTTCACTAAATATACAACAATATGTTGAGTTGAAGTCTAAAATTACCATTTTTTATTTTGCAACACAATTAATGTTTAACACATTTCTACAATCATACATTTCTTATCCAAAGAATCTCCAATTTGATTTTTGTCACGACTATCTTTGAAACGTATACGTATTATACAACGAAAATACAAGCAAAATGTTAACGGCTGCTATTCATTTCTTTGTTAATACAATGTTAACATTCTATCCACCCTTGATCATGTTGATACTCAATTATATGCTCTAATTAACAGAAGAAGGTTCTTCTATCTTGACAACGTTATTATACTTGATTTCAACAGTACATTTTCCACTTAAGTTGGTATCCAAACAATTTTCCTTGCCCTATGTTGAAAGTCTGTTTGATTTTAGCCTTGAATAACAGTAATTACATTCTAAGTTGGATTTACATCAATGAGACGAGGCAAAGATCCCGAAGTCAAAGTATATATGGAACTCTTTTACAAAATTCCTATTATTATAGATGTTTCCAGACTGATCTATTTGACGCGCACCTCAGTTGCCATGCAAAATAGTTGTTAAGTTGTCGGGGTGCAACAGTTATTATAGTATGATAGAGCAAGGTTACGTTTAGTTTAGGAAGCTGTTCGACATAAGGTGCGCATACCGGGATACCCCCGCAAACATTTACTACATTTTTAAAGTTCTTTGAAGCCACACAGGCAATTTTGTTGTGTAGGGAATGAACGTAAATAATAAATAGCGATAAAAGTCGTTCTTCATAACTAAAATATTCACAAGACAACAAGAGAATACCAGAGGAACCGGCGATGTTGCTTATTGCAGCGGGCACGCTCTATCCAGCAATACAGGCACTCGCCCAATCGAGCGTACCGCATGCAGCAGTACGCTCGATTGGGCGAGTGGCCCCGACTGAACTGTATATTACATATAACTACGCATTGCAAGAACAAAGCACGTAATTCTATTAGGACTCTGACCAGAGGAGGTTTTTACAATATCCTACGATGCAATGCAACATTGTAAAATATACCTGCAAATCCAATTCAACTCCTATACTTCTGTACAGGTTTCTGACGTTTTTGAGGTGTCAGCAATGTGGGTAAACACTGGGCTATTGTGAAAAGAAACACATCCCTGGAAATATATGAATGAGTACTATTCAATGAAATTCTCAAATTCCTAAGAGCCCCTTGTCCAGAAAACCATTATTGCCTATTATATTTAAGTGTATCAGAATAATGCATTGTGAGATATTCTGAAAACCTCCTCTGGACTCTGACTAATCAACTGAAAGATCGATTTATCTGTATTTGATCATGTTGATTGTATATTATTCTTGGACTCTGTTAAGTTGAAATAGTAATATATAGACACATTTTCAGGGTCTTGAGATTGCAGCAACGTAGTTTTCGAAGTTCTAGCTCTGAACCTCTTGAGAAGTGGTTGACAGAACCTCGCAATAAATATCTTACTATGATTTATCTGTACCAAGATTCGGATAATGTGAAACCAATGTGAAACGGCATATAGAATAATATACCGCCACACTTGCTGCAACTTTGTTTTGGTCTCAATACAAATGTCTGTCCAGTGAAAATATGTAACACATGTTTCTGTGCTCATTTTCTTTATATAGAACTGGAAATTGCATTAGGTATGGAGGACAACTCAATAAACAACTCTCAAATTATAGCTTCAGCTTACTACATAGGGCATGACTTCAGATCATGGAAAGGGAGATTAAACAATGGAGACTATTGGGCCACGCCATCTGCCTCTCCAAATGACAATTGGCTTCAAGTGGATATGATATCTTCAGTTATTATGTCAGGTATCAAGACACAAGGCTCTGGTCCGAGATGGTCTCGCCGCAACCAGTATGTGACGAAGCTCAAAGTGAAGACAGGGATGACAACGGACTCATTAGTGTTTATATCTGATGGATCAGGGTCAAGTATGGTGAGTTATAACAACTTACTAGCCTGTAAAAAAAGATGGGCCTCTTTTCGAACAATGGAACACAATGACGATATATCGGTCGACTTAAAGTGTCAACACCAGACACTGCCAGATACATTTTGCAATATAATTTATTAGTACAAAATGAAAATAGAATATGAATTGATACATTCTTGTATGTATCATTTAACTTACCCTTTCAAAGTGGTACAAAAAACAGTATCAAAAATGATACTCAAAAAGGATAACCTTTGATAAAAATGGTATTAAATGTGAGCTTATCTTTTTCGGATCAAAGTGATCTAGAATCTCAATACAAAATAAAAAAAAAATACTAATATTAAATCAGAGTAGGTAATGATTATTTTTAGATCTCATTGAAACCAACTTTTAAAGGTACTTGTTGCATCAAATTATTGTAAAATCATTTTAAACCTCAAACAGGTTGGGGTTGCATTAACCACAACCATTTGAAGCGCATTGTTCCAATAGCAACAAAACAGTTTCAATTACCCCGTCGATATTGATCTAATTATAATGACTGTTAGCCATGTGATTGGTTACACCTCTGCCGCGCCCCTATTATGATGTCATCATTACCGTACTGCAAACCCATAGAAAAAACAATGATACATTTATTTTTACAAGATTAGGAAAACTTTCAGTCAATGCTTTATAAACTTAGTCAAATAATCATTTTGAGACGATGAAAAATATTATAAGCAGAAAAAATGTAAATTAACGTGATCGAATATGTTGAAAATAATGATTTTTAGAGCCGTTTGACTGGCGTTTTACACCATGTCCAAAATACCACAGATGTCTAGTAAAAAATGTACGACAATCCACTTTAATTTGCCTTTTCTAGTCTTTTAATTCGGGATTTGATCTGCTTATAAGTTAGGTAATAGTCTGTAGATAACATTAATAACCAGCTAAATAGGTTGAAAACAATGGTTTTTCTAATTCAAGCTGTAAAAGTCCTGTATACAACATAATTGTTGGTCATTTTTTTATGGGTTCTACCGTTGAGTGTTCAAGTATACATGTTGAGTACATGTGCTCTGATGTGTTGGTGCTATATAATTGGCGTGACCTCGCCTATCTATAAACTGTTGAATAAGATCAATAGATATATTGGGATTTCAAATCGTCGTGTAACAACAGCATTAGTTTTCATGGAAAAATAACCTATAACATTAGGGTGACTATAATTCTGAACATCGCTTATGTACCTACGTGTTATCATCCACTCGACTAGGTTTTTGAAAAAAGGAGTTTTGGCGAGATTGTTTTAATTTAAAAATACGAATTACGTCATATCGACCGTCCTCTGACTGAAATGGCTCAATTTTGATCCGGACAGGGAATCAACTATGAGCTTATCCTTTCCAGATCGGAAAACAGGCTAACATGATACACTGTATACGTACTTGCATGACATGCATACCCCATGAAGGAGTCTTTCGTTTATGAAAAGACTCCTTCATGGGATATGCATGTTCAAATGACAAAAGAAGTATCTAATTAATCTTACCGCACAAAAGAGGCCTGTCAATCAAAGTATACACTGCAAAAAAGTTGAGCAAAATTTGCTCAACATTTTACTCAACTTTGGCAGTGGCGTGCCCAAAGGGGGGGCCGGGGGGGCACGGGCCCCCCCCCCCCCAGTTTGATGAGTCAGTCGGGGGAAACGGCCCATTCGGGCATCTTGACACAAAAAAGATAGAGAAGAAAGGGGAGGAGAGAAAAAAATCACAGGGAAAGAGAAGAAAATACCTTGAATTTCCCTTTGTTTTTGATAATTTAAGTATGAAAAAGCAAAAATTGATGGTTGTGCCCCCCCACTCAAAAAATCCTGGGCACGCCACTGAACATTGGTCAAGGAGGCTGCAACTCAACTGTTAAGTAATTAATCATCAGAACTGTTTGGAAACATGTTTACACCAAAAGTTGAGTAAAAGTTGCATGTCTTTATTAAACCATTTGTTTATTCTGTATTCCAAATGTTGCTAAATGTGGGTTTTCTTTTATCAAGTGTTGAGCACTTCATTAATCATTTGTTGGACATTTCTTATACCCGTACCCCCTTTCTAGGTCAGTGCCCCCACCCCGGGGCCCATTGTTTTAATTATAAATATCAAATAATGCAATTATAATGTTTGCTCATATGTTGAATATCAAATTTTCTTTGCCTTTTGCCTTGTTCGTCAGTGAACGGGGATTAAAACGTGAGTGTTGTGTATGTAATGTAATATAAAGACATGGAATATGATTGTGTTAGGCTTAATTAATACTAATGTCAATGACAATGTATCAATTTGAAAAGGATCAAACAATTTTTGACCATCGATCATAAAATGGGGCACAGAAAGTAGTTATTAACAATGTTCTTCATTATCCCTAAATCAATCAGAGCTACAACTGCAGGGATTTTCCCAGGCTAAAATGTGGTAAACAAATCACAAGGCACGTTCAATTTTGAAAGATTGCATGATAAACTGAATCATTACTCAAGTTGTTCAAGAATTAACACAATCATATTCCACGTCTTTTATGGACCATAGTATACACAGCACCCACCTGCAAGACGTTCTAAGCCAATTCGCTGAGCAGCTGTTTTACAGCGGACGCCATGATAGCCGACTGATTCCCGAATGTAAACTAGGAAACCATTTAGGAAATTCAGGTCGCGTGGCTATCATTCGACAATTGTTGCAGTATTTTCCGTCCTTTCATTCAACGGCTGTAGATGATTTTTTCAGGGGTAACATTAAAAGGTTTTTAAAAATCAGCTTTTATGCGTATAAAGAAAACATCTAAATTATTTAAACTATTTTATAATCGTGTATATATGTTGCCATAAAAGGCCCATGAAATGAAATGTTTTCTTTTTTAATAATACTTGCTGTGTATGACAAGCTCATGTGAAAACCCCTGGTGCATTTAGTTCTGATAAAAAATGTAAGCCATTGTTTAAAAAGATATCATTAAATTCATGTTTAACTGAAAATGGATGGTTATTTTATCATTTATGTGTGTCTTTGATGTTAATAATGTGCATGGATGTACGTGTAATCAATTTGACCCAGGGGGTGTAGCACTTCTCATGTTTCGAATGCGATATTGGCTGAGGTTATTGGCCCTTTGTATTTTAGGGTATCATCTACAACATGCAACAATTAGGAGTTAAATTTATACAGACCATTATGGTTAATACCCCTGCTATATTCAACCTCTTTGTACTTGTTGACCCTTTTTGCAAAATGTACCCAATGACCCCCCTTTTGCAAAAATGTACCCAATGACTCGTCAACGCAAAAACGCTAAATCATTTTTCATCGCTCCTCTATGTATTTGTCGTTTAACTTTACCATAACCTTCACTTGGTGGCAAAAAAAATCAAATCAACCCACCCCTTCCATGCTAATTAGCGTAAATAAGCATTTTTCGAGGGCGCTCTTCAAATTTGTTTTGCCCATAAAATCGTAACCGAACAACTTTTTTCAAATTTTATTTCAGGCAGGTATTTGTACTTACATACTGCAAATATAAGCCAAATTGTATCAAAAAAAGCCAATTGGGAAGTGAGTTTTCAAAAAATTTGGCGGAACAATTTTGTCACGACACGGCAAAATTTGTTTTGGCCGCCATTTTGAAACGGTTTGTCCGATTTCCGATTTTTTTCTTTGTTTTAGTTATTTTGAAGTACCGATCAAGTCCAGTTGAATCAGAAGACTCAACTTCATTACCTTTACGAGTCATCATTTTTGTCTCTGTAGTGACGCACTTTCTTGTGTAAAATGAGTCAAAAGACTCAGATTAAGAATAATGCAGGTCATTTGACTCACTCATTATTGACTTTAATTCGAGTGACGTCCTCTTGGTGCACAAACATAGAGCATGACATCCGAAAGGTGTTGGTGACTGTAGACACAATATTGCCTATCATCAATATAGTAGACACTAATTCCGAGTCAAATTCCGAGTCCAAGAGGTTAAG
>JXSR01S062918.1:0-12004 GCA_000969725.1 Ophiothrix spiculata
GTTAAATATTATATTTGACTTATCAAATAGGCCATAGCAATTTCAAATCATGTTATACATTCCACACAAGTCTTTTAAATACCCAAGCAAATATTATTAATTTTGCTAAAATCAGGGGACTGTAACAATGTAACCCTATGTGAGACCAAAAATGAGTGAAATTTTAACCCACCTGATACCATAAGCTATGATTTCTGTTCAAATGGATACCCTACATATACCTGTTCGAATGAATACCTTATCTGAGAGCATACAAAAATATGATAACGTACAATAATGATTACTAAAAATGGGAGTAAAAAAATGTAACTATAGATATAGGCCCTGCTTTTCAACAATTTTACTATTAAGCATTTTTTAAATAAATAATAATTATTGACAATTCAGATACAGTATCAACAATCCAGCCATTCATTTTTGAGTTTGATACCCTATCAGAGACTGAAAAGCAAAATTTGGTACCCTATGTGAATCTTTGCAAAGCATCAGATCCATTGTGATATCTTATATTTGTAAGTCTGAAGACCTGTTCAGGTCTCACATTTTTTGGCACTGAAATTGGATGGCCACCTGGTCAAAATAATAAAAGAAGACATCAGGACCTTCCATAGATTTACAGGGGAGATACAAGGCATGCCGCCATTTTTATTCCGGCATGGAGACAAAATTGGGGGTATTCGGGTTTTTGCAGATGATGCATCGCACCTTGTCATAATGCGCGAATATTGAAACACACACACTCGCTTTGCATGCAGGTTTTATTTATTTAGATTTAGGTTGGCATATCATTCGCGTAAAGTATTATTAGATTTAGGTTGGCGTATCATTCGCGTAAAGTATTATTTGCGCAGGTTGTCTCTACGCGTAACCAAGACTCGGCACTCGGAGTTGATTTTGCCGGGAAACGAGTGGACCCGAATACCCCCAATTTGAGCTCCATGGCTGACGACGCCATTACACGGGCTGGTATACAAAGCCTGGTATCTCCCCTTTAAATCTATGGGACCTTCCCATGGCTTCCAATGTAATTTTTTGCATCATCATTTTGCCTCTCATCACAACAATGAGAGGGTTTAGGGTGAAACATATCTGAAATGCACAATTGGGATGAGATCTGCCAATTGTGCAATGTTTCATCCCTAAACCCTCTCATTCAAACCTGTAAAAAAATCTTACTAGAAGCAAGGCATGATGGGAAGGTCCTGATATCTTCTTTTGGTCAAAGTACCCAGTTACCCCCCTCAGCTCCCTTCCTCCCCCTGAGTTGTTCAGCTATACCAGTATTAGATTTTTTATGTAGTTAATGCTGCTTTCATACCCTGTTTTGTAGTTTTGTTGCTTGTGTGACTTATATATTTGTGCAAAAACTTTCCGCTGTCGGTTGTTGTAGCAGCAAAATAAATGTCACTGTTATAATCGATATTGGCAAAATGTTGTCGCACTACAAGATTTTTCAAGTTGAAATGAATTCAACTTTCTGAGCGACATGAAGCAGCAAAGCTGTGAAGCGGCAAAACTACAAAGCTTCACAAGTGTGAAACGTAGCATTCGACGAGAGCTGCAAAGCAACAAAGCTACAAAAGTATGAAGCAGCATAAAGGTTCTAACATTCTACACCATCTGATGCCAACATACAACAGTGGAATTAGCAATAAACGGAGACACTTAAGTTGAAATGATTTTAACTTGCTTACATCATTGTCAGCATTACTTTTCTGACCTTTTCACCGTTATTAGCAACTTTCTGACTCTTTCCATGAAACTAAAGTTCGACCTGTTGTATCATAACTTTTGTTCTAGATTAAAGATAGTTACTTGAAAATTGGCACAAAGATAGCTAAGAATGTCACCTACACATGGAGACAAAATTATCTGGATTTTTGTAGATAGCATTCTTAGCTATCGCTGTGCCAATTTTAAGTAGCTATCAAAAGAAAACCTAGAATAGCAACTAAAGGTCATTTGTAGCCTGTTTGCAGCACAACTGAATGGCCCAAACTGCACGTTCACGATTCGATCTATGCAATCCCCGGAGTAACTAATTAATTAAATGTGTCCCGCCGCGGCAAAAGGGTGCAGTTGTCGGCTCGTACATGTTGCTCATTGTAGCATATCTGATGCATACAAATAGCATACATCAGATATGCTACAAGGAGCAACATGTACGAGCCAACAACTGCACCCTTTTGCCGCGGCGGTCCACAAATAATTAAAAATGTGCTTAATTTTTTGAAGAAGTCAAAATGTCTTTTAAAAGTTCTGGGGTCAGACCTCTGACCCCACCGATTTAAAGAAAATACTGTAAAACATGTTAATTTCGCGAGGTATTTAATTTCGCGAGGGAAAATAATTCGCGAAATTAAATCCTCGCGAAAATATTGTCCAAGTTCATGTTTTGTTTAATAAGAAATGGCTTGTCAGCTCTTGTATTTGTGTATTGTTAAATAGCCCCTCTGTGATACGATCTATAAAACCTCACCCCTATTTTGATGTTGTAAATGGAATGGTCCAAGTGGATGTAAACAAACTTCACATCTTGCGGTCGGCAGTCAATGTAGTGTTTTAGTTGGTTTGTTTGATAAAATTTTTGATTTATTTCTGCAATATGACTGCTTACTTTTACAATAGTTTTAAACATCGTGCGTGGAGCCTTTTTTCATGCAGACTTTCAAGGTATTTTAGTAATATTTTGACAGGAACACAGAAGACTAGAAGATAATATTTGGCCTTCCGAATTCGGAAGACATACATAATCATGACAAAATTTCAAATTCGCGAAATTTGATACTCGCGAAAATGTCACTTATTGCAAATTCGCGAAATAAACTCCCCGCGAAATTTAAGTGTTTTACAGTACATTATTTCACGTTGGTTAACCATAAAATTCTTTAGTTAAAATTAATTATTTTTAGGCTAGATTCTCAAAACCTGCTGAGTCGATGTCACGTCTTACCCCTCCTTGTGGAATGGGTCAAAATATGGGTTAGGATTAAGGGAAAGGTTAGGGTAAGGATTAGAGTTCATTTCAATACTTTTTAGATACATTCCTATCCATTGAGCCCATTTCACTATTTATAAGTAACAAGTTATAGATATGTTGAGATATTATGAATATCAAGAGTCAAGATTCAAGACTCTATTCTCTGTTTTTGTCCGCAAATCTGAGTATCTCCTAACATCTTTGCAATGCTGTGTCAGTCATTTAATATTTCATCTCATCTGTCTTATGCTTTACAGAACTTTCATACGTGCCATTCAGAAACGCCGCAAAGACTTGCGTGAATCCATGACAGACTCTACAATGGAGATGGCTTCAAGAGACAGTGTCCAGGTATTGTAGGATTATCACATTGCGATTTATCACATAAAAACATAAGTTTAAATATAGAGTTTTCTGATCCAAACTTGAATAATTAAGATTGCAATGTTTCTAAATTAATTCTTTCAAGTCCAAGGTCCAAAAAATTTGAAAGTCATTGTGATTTGGCACTGACTAAATTTCCTCCAAAAAGGCAATTGATAAAATACTGTCACTATAATTGTTGATTTTGTATGTCGTTTTTTTCAGATGTTATCAGCTGACGATGGAGGCGTTGTAGATGAAATGGAAACTATTGATGTAAGTATATAAATCATATTCACACACTCCACATGTAATCTAGTCAATCAGAAATCAAAAATATAATGAAGGCCTACACATGCTGTGTTCTGGTTTGTGTGAAGGGCATTTAACCGTACTCTGGCAACTGAACGGTAATTTGACCGAAAATGCAGCTATCAAGCCAGTCAAGAGTTGTTCCTTGTTTACGCACAATTTGGCGGGAAAATGTATTGCGTTGTAGTCAAGTAATAGTAGCGCGCAACAGAACGCAGAGCGGAGTTACAAGGCACTAGCGCAGCGTCGGTCCAAGCATGGCGCCCGCGTGGCGCAATCCCCTAACTTAGCCAAATTTTTAAGCTGCAAATAGACCAGTTTCCTATCTGTACTTTCTTTAATCTATGCAATTAACACATATGGTTACATTGTTTTATATACGCAGCGCCATTTAAAAAGCTAGTTGAATACACGATCATTGCTTAACACGTAAATACACTACACGCCGAACATGGTTTATGCATCGTTCGTAAGTAGTATTGTAGATGAGACGGACTTTAAATCTTCATCTATAGATGGGGCTATAACAGATTCCCAGACATAGTTATTTAGTCAATTTTTTCTAAGCTTGTATTCCTCATATTTTTTTTTTTTAATACTCTAATTGCGAGTAACGACCTGTGAAACTTACGACAATCGACACTTACGACAATCAATAACAGCAGTATATTCTTTACATGATCAACAATTTAACCATTTGCTTCATTTTTTTGGACAGCCTATTGAGGAGCTCCAGGAAGCAGAAAATTTGGTAGAAAAACTACAAAATGACAGGGAGGAAAGGAAGAAAGAGGTAAGGGCATACAAATATGGAAGTGTGACATATTTCCGTATACCATGTTACCGCACAGATTAGCAAAGAACCAGTTATCTAAGTTAATACAAGAATTCTGCATGCTGTAAAGACCTTGTGTGTTAATTCCTAGTTGCTGACTAATACTAATGCCATTGTAGCACTAGTGATATAAACTTCCAAAACGGTGATTCTGCAGAAAAATAAAAAAAAAATATGGGGGTCATTCAGTATACAACATAAAAATGGGGTCATCCAAGTTGGAAGATTTAAAATGGGGCAATTGAGGTAACACCCTTAGACTCAAACTTAAAATAGTCCTTTTTGAAGTTTAAATTGCTGTAAAATTACAAAATTGTCAAAAATGCATAGGTGTTGAAATTTCCTAACCAAAAATTTGCAGGAGTGAATAAGAAAAAAAGGGGGCCATTGAGTATCTGACCATTAAAAAAAGGGGCTCATTGAGTATTTGACCTCTTTTGGCAAGAATCTAAAATAACAAACGGGGTCATAGGGTATAAGCCAGTTTAAAAAAGGGGTTTATCCTGAGACACATCCTTTGAAACCATAATGGAAGTGCCCCCTACCTGGAAGTACCCTGATTTTGAACCATCATAGGCCTTTTTTGCTCTCAAAGAAAGATAGTTTAGAACCCTGGATTCTACTTTCTCTCCTTCAGCTGTTCCAGTCACTTGAGCCTGCAGAAGAGACTGATGTCAAACCAACACGGCAGAAGAAGAAGAGCAAAGCAGCCAGGGATGTGGAAGAGATCCCTACCATACCAGAGGTCATTGCTGAAGAGGACAGTGAGGTGGTTAGTGAGAAAGGAAAAAAGAGGAAAGGAAAGAAAACCAAAGGTAAACACGATGGTCTGCTTTTTTACAAAATTATCGCTGAATAAGTAGCAGATATTGATTAAACTAAATTTTTACTCTTTTGAAACCTAATCCCCAGACATGTGGCATCAAAAATCCTGAAATTGACCAAACAAAATTTACTCACAAATATTGATAAAGTGTAACATCTGATTTAGATAACCGATTGAATTGAAACAAATGTTATATTAAAGTTTTTTTCATGGACTATGAAATACTACCTGTATAAACTTTCTGACAATCAAGATTGTAGGCTGCTTCAAACTGGCGGTTAAGGACAGTTGCCGCTGTTCAGAACAATGGCTCTGTCCAATCAGCCACCAGTTCAGTTTTGAAATGCATCCTAAGGATTGTTTGTGGGACACACAATATGATGAACTTTAGCTTAGTCATTCACATGGATGAAAGTCTATAAATAGGGTACAGATCATGCAAAAGAAAATGGTATTTTTGAGAACATTTTAGGTCAATTGTCAATAGCCCAAATTATAAAACTGAACACACAGAAAGTCAGTATTAAAGATAGTTTATCATATAACATTGTGTTTGCAAAGCTGCATGTAAACAGAATGAAACAAAAATAACAGTATATTTTCTAAAACTGTTTCTCGAAAGCCATTTATCTTTCTACAAGATTCCTTTAATTTTGAGAACATTTGGGTGATTCAGAAATATTTTTTTGATAAACCTTGACCAGACTCTATGCTGACATTTTTAAATGTTTGTATTCAGAGCCAATGAGTATGGAAGCAGCTGTCATGGCCGTCAAAACTGGTGTAGTCTCCGAGAAGCCTAGCAGCAATCTCAATGCCTCTATCAGAGAGCGCATTAAGAGGAAGATGGCGGAGGCTAAAGAAAAAGCTGAAGAGACTATGAGGGAAGAGGTGGAGAAAGATCCAGACAAAGATTTCCCTGCCAGGAAGTTGAGAGGAATGAGGGTCAGGGGTCAACTTACTAGATTTGATGACTCGTCGTTGCTAACGAAGGAAGAAATTGAAGAAGATAAAATACTTCAGGTAAGTTCATTTTGTAATTTATGAAGGAGCTCATGATATACGTCGATCCTGGGTTTCCCAACCGGAAATCAATCTTAACTGAAATTTTAGCCCAAACACAGTTTTGCCTATAAAACTAATAAGCTGTGACATTAGCTTCTGCAATTCATATACATAAAAGCGGGCAATTTGAATTGTTGTTTGAGATGGATGGTAGTGATAGATTGATTGATTGATTGATTTTATTTGGTTCCAATTCAGCATGCAAATATAAAAACAGATTTAGGATTACACATACATAAAATAGATTGTACAGAATAAAGATTTACACAAACAGTACAGTTGATTTAAAACCAGGATAACTCATGAAAGCCATATTTCAGGCTTATTTCCAATGAGGTCCTTGAAAAGAAAACACATGATTGAGGCAAAAATGGCACAAGTAATATACAAGGATAAAAACAAACAAATATATAAATCATTAAAATAGCGCACAACCAATAAAAACCGGGCCTCATTGAAGATACCTGCGGATTGCACTTTTAAAGCCTGAAATATTGCCAATACTTTTAATGTTCCCAGGGAGTGAATTCAACTCCCTAATTGCACTGAAATAGAAACTGGAGTCAGCAAGACTCTTCACTTTTGGCACCATGAAATTGTAAGCACTACCTCTTGTACTGTATCTATGAACATCAGAGAGTTTTTGGAAGTGTTCATGGAGATATATTGCACAGTTTTTGTTGAATATTTTATTCTTGACCGACGTGCATCCGGGGTCCCAAATTCAAAATAAACCTGACCATTTTATTTTGGGCTGTTTGAAGCCTATGTTTAGAGTTTTGACTTAAACCAGAAAACCATGCTGAAACAGCATAATCAAAATGACATTGAATTAAAGCTGAAACAAGAATCTTTCGACAGCTTTGGTTGAGACAGCTAGCTGGCGATAAAGATATTTCAAACGAGAGGATGCTTTTTTTATTACATTCTCAGCAATAGCTTCCCCGGAAGCACTTCGGTCAATATCAACTCCCAGGTATTTTACACTCTCACGACCGCATATAGTTTGACCCATGCAATGAATGTTGAAACTAGGGGAGCAAGACAATTTCCTTTTGGATCCGAAAAGAATGCATTCAGTCTTGCCAAGGTGCAGAGATAATTTGTTGTAAACTAGCCAGTCATGACATGTTTCGAGAACTTTGCCTAATTTAGAAGAAATGTAATTTGGATCTCGATGAGAGAATAAAATGGCACTATCGTCAGCATACAACATCAGTTTACATTCTGGGTCCACACTAATAACCATATCATTGACATAATAGAGAAAAAGCAATGGACCCAGAATGCTACCCTGAGGAACGCCACAAGTTATTTGCAAAGCCGCTGAAATGATCTTGTTAATTTTCACAACTTGGGTTCTGTTTGAAAGATACGAGTGAAACCACTCCACTGATTCCACCCCCATCAAAACTGGATTACAGTGCGCATCCATGTCACGTCTATTTGGGTGATTCTTTATGCTTTATCAGTGCATTGTGGGACTAAGACTTGTTTCAGAATTGTGAAACTTAATATTGTTCAAATATTTGTCATACTAAGTAACTTTTGTGTGAAATTGTTTGGTGTCTATTTTGGAGATTAAAGTTAGAATAGATTGTGTCTTGTTACTGTAATCCAGTTTTGTCACATGGGTGGGGAGGAACAATTATAATGTCAAATTTAAAATTGATGGTAAAGGTTTAGCCAAAATATCACAATTACTTGTGCAATGCCAATGGTCTTAACTACTACAGAAAAATCTTTTGATAACAAAATATAATACAAGAAAGTTTCTATTACAAAGAAGTGTTTTGCTTTTTATAGTTACACCAATTTTTGGTTTGTGCTTTTGATTTTTTGTATTTTAATGATTTTCGAACCTTAATAAAAATTTTATAAGATTCACTAATTTCTTTGCCTCAAGTAACTTTGCTTTAGAGAGTTACTTTCCACTCCATGCCAGAATGCCTGATGTATGCCCTTGGCATACTAGCAAGACGCACTTAGCATCAACTTTGATTTTAGAAGCTACAAAGACGCTAATCAGATGCTAGCAAGTTGAAATGTTTTCAGTTTTAGCATACATATGTTAGTGTATAGCTAGATGCTAGCTGAGTCTTGCTATTATGTCATGAGCGTAATTAAAGGGGCAATTCATGATCAACTTTTCAACCTCAAGGTCACCGCTATCAAATTTGAGTTTTTTAGCTTATAAGAATCTTCAAGTGGTATATGTTACGATCCCCAAACCATTTTTTCATACGTGCTTCCATTTTTGAGAAAAGTGAGAAAATGTTCCATTTTCTAATTATTGTCGGGGCCCGACAGTAATTACAGCACAGTAGTCTATGGGGATTTTCAAAATGCTGAAAAGCTTGTAACTTGGAAACGAATGGTCAGAATCAAGTGAAATTTTCAGTATATATTTATGTTGTACTCTTCTTTTTATTTAGCTAGAAAAAAGGCCACATGAAAATCATGAATTGCACCTTTAAGTAAGGCCTGTGACTAAAACCCAGGAACCCACCTGTCATGAGCTTACCCGGGTACAAAATCTGCCGACCGATTACCCGAACTGGACATACAATTTTAAACAAAAAAATTTGAGTTAAAACATTCATGATAAAATCATCATCTGATCGAAGTAAACATGATAAATCACAACCACAATCGGTGTTTTTGTGTAATTGAGTCATTGTATAGTCGTAGTAGACCCGTCACATTTATTCAAGGGTGATGAATTCTGTGTATATAGATTGTTAATGCTCAATTATCAGTACGGCCGGGTCCCGATCCGACCAGAAAATAAGTCGGGAACCCGGGTAGCAAATCACCCAGAAAGTCCCTGGTCTAAACGTAATGTAAAATAAATTTGATGTTTATTTTTATTTTGTATCCATCCCAGGAATCTATAGCTGCTAAAAGTAAATGGAAAGCTGCCTTCAAAGCAGTCAAAGCCAAAAAGTCCAATCTGCCCACCAGAGAAGAAGCCTACGATTTCTTCACCAGGAATTTTGACCCGGAAACCGATGCAGACGAAGATCAAAAAGACAAAGAATCTAAACCAGATGGAGAAGGTGCTGAGGAAGATCAACCTGGTCCAAGTTCTGCTAGAGATGGGGAAGGAGAATCAAAATCCCCGCGAGATGAGGAGGGGGAGGAGAGTGACAAGAAACCATTGTTGTCAGATCATTTCTTGGATCAGGAAGATTGGAAGGATAACCCATCTGAGATGAAGGCTGCTGAGTATGTGCCATTAAGAGTCAGAGAAGAAGCAGAGAAGGGCTTTTATTTTGTGCCAAGTACTGGATATAGTAAGTAAACTTGCAAAATTATAATGTATGTTTTGGGGGATGTGTCGTTTGCAACTAGGCCATTACTGATGATAATAATAATTTGACATTTTCATATAGCCCTTAGGCTTTGCATCGCAATGTCCTTTTGATGAGTGAATATCTTTGGATGCAAAGCTTATTAACCAGTAACATCATTTCCAACTACGTCAATTCACTTAGCGTACTATCCAGTTATCCAGAAATTATCAGATCTTAGGGTACTACACTATAGATGGTAATATTTCCAAAGACAGCTTCTCAATGTGCTCAGGTTGATAGAGGAATCAAGATTGATGTCTTGTTGAAGCATATAACTGTTGGCCATAAGGGGCTTGAACCCTGGTTCTGAACTGTTCTACTAGACCACCCGAGCGCCCGTATGTATGTTCTTATCTATACCTAAATCAACAAGCAATTGCAGAAATTATCATCTCGAGTAGGGTTGCAACTTATGACCCATGGATTCGTCTGGATCACACAAAGTTTCAAATATAATTTTCAATGCTTTGACATTTATCTGAGTAATGGTGCTTTGTAATTTGAAATTTAAGGAAATATTGTGAATGAGTTCTCCTGTATGTAGATTACAAAGTTCATCGGCAAAGTTTTGTTAATCATCCATTCTTTTTTGTTGTAATTTCATCAGTTGATGTCAAGGAAAAAGTACCTGAGGATGCTGAGCCACGCTACCTGGAAGATGAAGGATTCTATGTTGGTGTCAAACCCAGTGTGTCTGTACGGAATCGTAATCTTATGGAGCATAGGTTAATCAACAGGGAAGACAAAGTGAGTATATGAGTACTATTAGGGTGTACTGCGGATATTGAGCCACTGGGTACATGGGAATTAGTTTTGTAGGGTGTATTAGGGATACTTAGCCAGGCTTCTTCCAAGATGAATGGTTGTATGTCAGTGTCAAAACTAGTGTGCGTGCAAAATCGTAATCTAATAGAACATAGTAAAAGGCAATGTGTTTTTGTTAACATTGTGTTGTTACACCTGTGGCATACACACAGCCGGTTTATTTTGCTCGAAACTTATTGACTTCAATAATAGTCAGTAGAGGTGCTTGTTGTCACTCAATTTCTATCCAATTCATAATCATGTTCCTGCAGGGTCAGCAATGGTTTGGTGATGATGGTTTAATTAAGGCGCTTCCTGATCCTCTCAAAGACATGCCTTCCAGACCCAGAGTTGTCTCAAATGAAGAAAGGGAACCAGCACTGCAAACTATGTTTAAAAAGGTAGGACTCATTTTCGTAATATGTCACAAGAGTGTGGACTCATGTCAATTATATCGCAAAGAGTTTAAGTGTTCTAATATGTTACCATCCATCAGAAAACCATACAAAAATAATTGTTTCATGCATCTTCATCCTCAAAATAAACATAGTTATAATATGTTCCTGGTATTTTATTTAGAGTGGAAACTTCAAATGGATTTCATTCTGATATTCCTTTCATATGTAGGGGGCAACCAGTAACTTTACCAACTTTGCAATTCACTACTTGACATTCACAGTGACTAATGATTTGGTATATATCTGATTAAAAACAATGAAACAATTACCATACTATT
Source organism: Ophiothrix spiculata (assembly GCA_000969725.1). NCBI lineage: Eukaryota > Metazoa > Echinodermata > Ophiuroidea > Amphilepidida > Ophiotrichidae > Ophiothrix > Ophiothrix spiculata. Next base: position 11,278 of record JXSR01S062918.1, read on the forward strand.
CTATCTTTAAAAGATGAGGGAAGCGGGTTAGCGTAGCGGTACTTCCCTCTCTTTGCACCAATGAGTCCCGGGTTCGATTCCCGGTCCCGGCGCTGTATGTGCATTTGGTTTTCAGTCCATACTCGCTTCCGCAGGTTTTTCTCCGGGCACTCCGGTCTTCCTCCTGCATCTAAAACTGTCAACTTATAATAATTCCATCATTGTCTGCCCCACCCAGGTTATGGGAAGCTGCAAAAGGGCGAATATTACAATCTCAGTACCGACAGGATGTGTTCTGAATTCGGAAGCACTCATTTAATGAAGTGAATTGATTGTCACAATTTACCTGCAGCGAATCATAAGCGGTTTGATCAAAATGATCTATGATCCAAATGGAAAATTGCTATAAAAAAGCCAATATTATTATTATTATTTAAAATCAACCAGGGGTTGACCACTCAGAACCGCTGGTTCTGTCCTGTTGCTATTGTTCTGAAAAGTGACAACTTCCCAACTGCTTGTTGAGTTTTGAGGCGACCCTTCCAACGTTTGCTTTTGATTTTGTGCCTCATTCTTTTAACTATAACACTGGGCTGATTACCTCTGAAATGATGTTGGCTAAAACAATTTGCATACCTCTCTCGGAGTGGTATGGGACCAAAGCATTATAGCACCCCTATAACGTAAAATGGACTAGTCCTGACCTCAGGTCACCGACCGACGCCATTTATCTGCCTCACTTTTCGTT
>JXSR01S062924.1:10940-26560 GCA_000969725.1 Ophiothrix spiculata
AAATCATACATTTTGGTCCAAAACTGACCTAACCATCATCTTCTACATGAAAATCCACATCTAGAAATGTATACTTTTATATGGAGTTACTTTTCGGTTGCTGAGTTACAAGGTATACAATATTTCAGAAAATGAGGGGTTAACTGTGCCCTTAAGCTTACCTGATAATGGTTTTCTTCTAATCATGCTACTTTTTCTGCATTCTTGGTATCAAAATCTTCCCTCAACTGATCATTGCCAGTGAATGGTTTTGATTGGAACCTATAACCATGAAATCAAGAGCAACTTGGATTTGGACCCCTAAGCTTACCTGATAAAGGTTTTCTTCTAATTGTGCCATTCTTTCTAATGCTGCATTCTTTATATCAAAATCTTCCCTCAACTGATCATTGTCGGCAATTGACTTGGATTGGAACCTATAACCATGGAATTAAGAACAACTTGGATTTGCACCCCCAAGCTTACCTGATAAAGGTTTTCTTCTAATTGTGCTACTCTTTCTAATGCTGCATTCTTGGTGTCAGAATCTTCCATCAACTGTCCAACATCAAATACATTGTCTAGATAGGCTTGGATTTGGACCTGTAACCTATCGCTTTCTGTGTTTTTTAATTTCTGCAAAAAATATGTAAAATATATTGAGGTCATCCAAATTTCAGAAACTAATCAAAATCTTATACAGCTCACATCTTGTTAACCCATACGTCCAAAGTCACTTACTCAACAAACAGTACAGACATTTGCATATGCATACACTTTTTTTGCTCAAAATAAGAGCCAACATCTTAGTATTAATTGCATTGCCCAAATATTGGTTACAATTTGATGTGCAAATGTCTTTCCATGGCTGCGTTTTCAGTAAGGATTTAAAAGTGTGGGCAGATGTTGGGAGTAAATGCATCTACCCCAGTACATCTTACTAACTTAAATTTATTTAAGGTCAAAGATTTTCAAGTTGGCTAAATCTTTGTGTTAGTATGATTCACGCTCAAAATATGTATACGAATCGTAAATAATTATAATATTATGTATGATTTAAGATGTTTTTGTCATGATTTATACAGGACAAACAGGTGCGTAGCCAAGATTGCGTACCCCGGGGTGCGCAATAGTCCTAGTCCAAAACGGTGATGGGTCAAGGGGACCTACCTATATCGGACGGGTCGCCAAATGTATTATAAGCAGTAATTAGAGCTACTCCGCCCTTTTTTAGTTGTTTTCCTATTGTTTTTATTTCTTTTTCTTAATCCCATTTTTTTTAAATAGAAAAAAAACCTGGGTTGTTCCGCGCCCGCCCCTTTGGCTACACCAATGACAAAATAGAGTTCAGATATCTAAAGACACATTTTTTGACAAATCTTGATGATTTGAATAAGTTTTAACAACTTAGCCTCAAAACTAAACTAGCCATTTAATTGTTTACTGAATAACAATTCTCAGATTGTTATTACTTGATTGAAATTATAAGCTTTTATTCTTCTTAATTTGTAAGCATAGGCCAATAATATTTTTCACACTCACAAATTCAAGCATTTGACCTTGGCCTAAAGTCAAAGTTTAAGTAATGATCTACTTGTAATCTGTTTTTAAGTAGTCCAAATCCTCAAGTGACTGGTCCCATTAACCTTATCATAACAAACAATGAATCAGTAGTGCTAATTGTAAGGAGACTGGGAGGGTGGCCTAGGAAAGTATTAACACTAAGTCTAGGCTAGGCCTTAACAGCTTATAAACCTTAACCAGTCAGTTCATAATGAAAACATATTCAAATATTAATCACAATAATATATAAATACTGGTGCTTAAATTTATTTGTTTTTAAATTCTGAAAAGTGAAGTTAATAACAGCATTCAATAAAATAATAACAGTGAAATAAGAGGCCAAAAATATGATAGTTAGCCAAGTTTCTTTGTCCATTTCAAAACATAATTTTTGGTAGTAGAATAAAATCAATCAGAGAGGCTTTAAAAGTTTAGCTTAGCCTTACCCTAATAAAAACACATTGGAGTACAAAAAAAATGATACGTAGATTGTTCTGAACATTTTTGTGTGCAACTTTTAATGAAATTGTTTTCATAAAATCCCACTCCAAGCACGTTTCACTGTTTTGTCCGTTTATTGTCATGCTTGGATTGGGAGTTCATGGTATTAAATGTCTCCCTTTTTTAAGCTGTATATTTTCATCATTGTACTTTTGTATATATTCTGGTTTCTTAACCTAATGCCTCTTTGTATTTTATATTTCATGTGTGGTGCTCTGAGGTTGTTTCTAGTTGTGATTTATAAAAGCGTTTTAATTATTATTACTATAAGAAGCTGGTTCGTGAACCATGTTTCGACACACTCAACTTTAGAACAATTTCCAGTCTTGTTGTCATTACAGTTAATTATGACATATCATTTAGCTTTTGATGCTTTGACAAGATCAGGTCAAGTTTAAACTGCCCTGTTACTGTATTATATAGATACTTCATGTAAACAAATCACTCCGAGGTAATTACGATTAATCGGGCTGGTTTGGCACGTAGTTATCCGTCAAATGTCATCATCATTTTGAATATAATCGTAAACGGACAAAATTACACAGCTATCAAAATACAGGGACTTCAATAAAAAACAAATTGCTCGACATCAAAATAAAGCAGCAAAGTATTTAATTAGCACTTAATTTTTAATGGGAAATAAAAAAGATATAACCAATTTTGTAAGTAGTTCTTAGCTTTTATCATAATGCCAAACCCATAATTGTGATATGTCATATCTTGCTTAACTATGTAAATCCCTTTGGAATGGAAGAAATAGAGACGTACTTACTAAATTGGTCATATCTTTTTTATTTTTCATCCAATTTCCATCATTTTTTTCTGCATTTGAAAGCTTATAAAATTAACTTTACTACAGTAACAAGAAATGTATGATTTGGTGCTTTTATCAAGGTCAAGATCAGTTTTAATCAATGCATAATTTTTTTGATTCACGTGGTATAAACAAACAAACAAATAAACAGAATCAGTAGATGTATGTTTTGAATTGTTGGGCAGTACTACTTACTTCTAAGTACTTGTCTAGGCCTAGCTGTGTTAATTCATACTGTAGATGGGCTCGGAAATTCATATCATCAACAGAGTGGACGACGATGTTGATGAATTGCATACATGCCACCTGCAAAATAGAAAGACAACAACATTAATATAAATTTCAAGAGAGAGCATCAAAACATTGTCCTTATATCAAAAAACAAACAAACAAATACACCCGGAGAGGATGGGAACGACTTTGCAATTATAATAAACACATGCATGAACAAAGTTGTTTTTTTTAACATCCTAAACAAATTTTAGCTAAGATGAAAAAAAAAACACCTCTAAATGAGAGTTTTTTGCAGTTTTACATTAAAACCTAAATTATTACCCGATAAAAGAAGGATTTTTTCTTTCAGTTAACAAAACCACCCCTTTGTGTAGAAAATCATTGCTTTTGTTTCAGAAAAACACTCCTTTTGTTCAAAATCTGTATTTTTAGACCCTTAATTACAATACATGCTTTCTGAGTTATTCAGAATAAATTATCCTCTTTTCCTTGTTTTTCATGCATGTGTACACAAATATAGCTGAGAACCTGGCCTCCCCCGCCCGAGGAAAATTCATCAGAACCTTGTATGTATGTTTTACTTAAGTAAACTTGTTTTTCTCATAAACGGACGATATCGCATCATGTGGCATTGGAAAATGGGGACCAAGTATACTTTTAAGTAAAAGTTCCCACCAAAAATATTAGGGTTAGGGTTTAGGGTAGGGATTTATTAAAAGGGTTATGTTCAGGTCATGGTTAGTGAGTTAGGGTCAGGTCAATGGAGAATAATAGATCAAAAGAAATGAAAGGGTTTAGAAAACTTTAAAAAAAAAATTCTAATGCGATGTTCAAATAGAAAAAAATATTCAAATGCATGGGAAACTGTTAAGTTGGGTAGGACTAAATTTTGCTTCAACATTTTCTAACTATAGACCATATCGATAATTGACCTACTGCCGCCGTTGATGGGGTAAATCCACAGAATCGGACGGGGAGCAGAACTCAGAGCGAGAGCAAGTAGTGTGTTAATCATACTTGGCCTTGCTCTAATTTCCGATTCCCCATCCGGTTCTGTGGATTTACCCCACCAACGGCGGGATTATGTCAATTATCGATATGGTCTATAGAGCTATCTACGCATCCGGGTGTTTATCTCTTATTCAGACTCAACTTCCCAGATGTAGAATACATCAGTAGTGGTCATTCTTCATAGCGGTAATGATCGTAGTATTGTACTACAGTCGTGATGAACGTATACAAACCAAACTTTCCCTCTTTCAATGTGTTGTGTTCGATGAAATAAATTGTGATTTTCTAGAGTGAATACTTGTTATATTTTGAAACCAGAATATCAGAAAGGTAATATAGAATACATTGTTTTATTGGCAAGTCTCAAATGATGTGCCAAGATGATCAATTTTTTGAGATTTCTAACTGAAAATTTTTGGAAGATGAAGTCCGCCATTTTGTGGTCAAGACGATATCCGCCATTTTGTGGTTATTAGTGACGTCAGTCTATACACCAACTCTGCTATGCATTTAGACCTTATATTTTGAAGTAACAAGAAAAGTACACAGTAGTTTCAGCCTACAGCTTTGACCAGCTTTAATCCTTAATTTGTTTTCAAGACCAAGTGAATCATGCCTATTTGGCTGTCACCACAATGTCACATTGATGTGTCATAGGCTCCGCTTACGTAATGTGGTCATTGAATCATTGCGAACATATGCTTTATTTAGTCCACTTACATATGTGGACCGCCGCGGCAAAAGGGTGCAGTTGTCGTCTCCTACATGTAGCTCATTGTAGCATATCTGATGTATACAAATACCATACATCAGATATGCTACAAGGAGCAACATATACGAGCCGACAACTGCACCTTTTTGCCGCGGCGGGACACATATGTTATTACTTGTATATTAACATTTAACTTAGTAATCAAACCAATTCTTTCAATTCAAGTTTTATAGGAAATGCCTCATAAGTGATTTTGGCCCTGCAGCCTGTATAATCCATTAATTGCTTGAGATGAAGCATTGATAAAACATTTCTACACATGATCCAGGGACTACTCCCGTGGAGGGGGGGGGGCTACTCACATTGACGGAAGGTACGGGTATGTGCCGCCCTCAAGACCTCCTTTTCAAGCCTCCTCTTTCGCTCCCCAAGATGCTCATTTCAAGATTACTTCAGTTACGAAGACCCCATTTTCAAAGAAAATGACTCAAAAGTTTGTTTTATTATGTTGTTTCAAGCTAATTGTGAGCAAATTTCAGCTCAAAGAGTGGTATTTATATGAGGAAAAAGCAGTTCCTGAGACCTCAATTCGGGAAAAAAATCAGTTCCATAGACCCGATTTTTGACCAAAAATCCGTTCCGCAAGACCCTATGTTGGATATCGCAGATCTCACATACCTACCAAATAATTTTTGAGTACCCCCCCCCCCCCGGGAAGGGGGGGGGGACTACTCTGACAGGAAACTTGTTAGACAATTAAGACTTCAGTCTTCTTTTTGGTCACCAATGAACATCTTAAAAATCTAGTCAAAATGAAACTACCGATCCTTTGCTTTATTTATACCTTTTGATGATTCATAACAAAATGCACACAAGTTGTTCATTTAACATTGACACTGACGAACAGTTGATATCAGAAAATTCACATCACTTATAACACTGGTATTCACAATACTTTAAAATTAAAGGTGTTTCAAGGTTTCATTTTAGATAAAATTGCTCCTATCAGGATTCATAGTTCTTCCCTTTCCCTCTCATGGAACAAATCTGATATCTGAGCAAAAAATTCATAAATTACATTCAGTTGCCATCTGAGGATTGGTGGGAAACCACCATGAAACATAATGTAATGGAATAAAGCAACCAACCAGTGTTTCAAATATTGTATAAATTACAGTCTATATTGTTCCTTTTTTGACAATCTTTTGACAGTTTAATATCCGAAATAACATCACAGTAACTAATCCAAGTCATTTTTAGTTCTTATTTTGGAGAATTTTGTGCTGAACATGCACCAGTCTGGTATCTCAACAAAACATTTCTATTGAACAAAATCCACATGACTTTAGCATTTTTTTACCAAGTAGTACCAGTTTTGCATCAAAAAAAAAAACCCACACAAAGTAATCAAAGTCATTTCTAGTTCTTATTTGAGAAAGATCACCTTTTTTTGCCAATTAGTGCGAGCCTGGTATATACCCTCAAGTGATTATAACCGTTACAACATAGCACTCACATGCAACAGCATGTGCTATCTGACATCAAATCCCGTCTAAAAATAATATCGCCCGTGGAAAAGTCAACCCAAGTTATTTCCTAACACACTTTATGTTTCCTGATTTCTACACATAAATGGATGAGAGAAACTAAAAAGACATTATAAGATGTTGAAAAGCTTATAATTCTTGAATTCAACAATATTATACCCATTGAATTGACATTGAATTTGTTTCTCTTTATTTTGATGACACAGTATACAGTGATACCCTCGCGCTCTAAAGTGTTTCCCCACAATATAAACATTTAAAAACCTCGTTTTTTATATTAAACGACCTAGAATCATCAAAGATTTGTACTAGTATAGGTAACTTATTTATTCAATATGAATAAATCAATGTTTCTTTTAATATTTGATCTTCCATTGCTATCAAAATTCCATACCTCATACAAATACACCACAAGTACAAATCCATTACTATGTAACTAATCAATTTTACCTTGTAACAGGATAGAATATTTTTTGATTGTAAATTTTAAAACAAATGTGCAGAAATGTATATAATTTTTTTTTTTATGTTCAGACGAAACTAGTAATATGCATTACATGCCATATTTTCAAATGCAATGAATGCAATTCCGGAATAGTTACTTCAATAATTATACAATATAGACTGTCAAAAAAATGATGTAAATCGGATAAACGCCTTTTGAAATATAGCTGAAGAAAGGTTTTGTGCGGAAATACTTTATAGTGGCAGTGTAAGATGTTGAAAAGCTAATAATAAAGTACCTTTCTTGAATTCAATAATTTTACATTGAATTTGTTTCTCTTTATTTAGATGACACAGCATACAGTGATATGTCCCTACCTTTTTGGAACTTTTAAGAAAAATTTGGTATAGTGATCAGTGGGATTTCATCTTAGATGAATGCATCCAATTTACCTTGAAAATTTTCTTTAAAAGCACCCATTTTGAGTACGACTTTTTAAATATGACTTGGTATATATATAGGTAGGTAAATAAGTTTTAAAAAAAAAAGGGTTTCCAAGTTTTGAAAATCCTCAGGATATTAATGTCTCCTTGTTCCAATTATTGTGTAGAAACATTTAGGTTTTACAACACTCTACAGAGTTGTTCATTACAAATCAACAACGATGCGTCTTCTTATTTTTATCGCGCTAGAGTGGCTTTAGCCACCAGAGCATGATTAAAAAACGCTGATGCATCTGATTCAAAGTTGTTGATTTTTGATGAACAACTTTGTAGCGTAATTGAATACCTTTCAACAACGAATATCTTTCTGAAATCGTAACAGAATGAAATTGAATTTTACATGATTTCATTTTAACAGATATATTTCGCAGAATCCAAAGCAAAATGCTATTTTCTGAATATTTGTTGCTATGTCATTTTCAAATGTTCCCAAGCGCTCAAAATCCCGGCGCGTGATGAAAAGTGGGCCATCGTATGCATACTGCGTAAACGCACTTATGAACTGAATGCGCAACACACTATAATTTGAATATCGACTGTGGGTTCATCACAAATCAACAACGATATGCTCCTGTATAATCAGATATGGCGAGTTGTTGAAATGAAAAGGATTAATAAAACTCACCATAAAGTCTATACTTGTGTCTTCATATTTTTGGAAGTAGTCAAACAATCTTTCAAACCTGAAAGTTTCACCACATACCTGGAAAAAAATACAACAAAAAATCCTATAAGTAGGGAACTAAAGGTAAGGTTAACTGAAAGCATTTCCCATAATTATTGATTATGCTTTAATTGGATTCAATTTTCAACATTTGATTTGATATTTTTTTAAATTGTGAACATATACTTTCAAAAAACCATTTTCATTGATTTCAAATTAGAAACACAAATTTTACATTAAATGACTCAAAATGTTTTAAAAACTTGCTAATGATAAAAAACATTTTTGAAGGTCTTTGCATCCCAACTTTGAGTCTATAGAAAACACTTTTATATGATGTCTGAAAATAGGTCAGTAAAACAAGTCGCAAAATGTTGTTAGTTTAAATCCCCGCAGTGACATGGAAACCATGCTAAAGGTAACATGTTACATTTATTGAACATGACATATATCTTGGCCGAGAGACGTAATATGATCAGACTTTTCCTGAGGTTTGTAGGTAACTCAGGAATATTAACAGACCTTCTCGCTGTGCACTTCACTGTAGCACAGTGTGAACTGGAACATAAAAGATAACAAATGAATAATTTCATGAAATTGAATTTGGAAACATTAATTAAACAAGATATTAATTAGCAGCCTTTAGATTGATATTAAGACTTTTGTCATGATCATACAAATAGATGCCTTTTCAGAGTCATGGTTCTGCTTACAAACTCGATTCTGAAAAGCCCGGGGAGGGGTTACCTGGGTATTTTGTCTGGGTAACCATCCGCGTTACCAAAAAGGTGAGACCTGGACAGGTCTCGAGATTTGCAATATTGGGTATCAAAATCTACATGGTGCTCTGCAAGTCTCACATAGGGTATCAAATTTGGCTTTTAAGTTTCTGATAGGGTATCAAACTAAGAAAGAATGTTTGAATTAATGACAATGGTGCCTTATATTGCTGATAAAAGTGCTTCAAATACCTAGAAACATTTCTTAAGAGTGTTAAAATGTTGTACAATTACATTTTACCTATGATTTCTTATAATAATTATTTCGTCTTATTTGCGTCGAGTCTCAGATAGGGTATTAATTTGAACAGGTATGGTCTCGGATAGGGTCACCTTTGGAACCTATGGAACTCGGGTGGTGACCTGGACACAAATATCAGTTACCCCCACTGAAAAGGCATCTAATATTCATACTATTGTATTGTTTCGTTTGTAAGAATTTTCTCACAATGAAAGACAAAATGCTAGATTTGATTATTAACAACATGTTTTGAGAAGGACAACGATCCCGGGAACACATCAGTGAACCAGCATGACTTCCACAAAGACCATCATATATGTGATGACTCACCCCGAAAAGGGGGACTTAGCGACAGAACACTTTTCAAGATACAGGTGAAAATAGACAGCAAAAAAATAAAGAAAATAATAAGAATTTCCAGCAGATTTTCTTTTGTAAAATTTGATTTCAACCAAAATGGTGTCATTTTAAAACTTAGAAAATTGATATCATCTGCAAAGTCCCCCATCACATATACAGTTTGCTTAGACCAGGGATTCTCAACTAGCGGTAATGAATAATTTCATGCACAGTTATTTTCGCAACCTCATTTTAAACCAATCAGCATGTTTTTTTTTTATCTTCAACGCTTTTCTCAGTGCATTTATTTTTGTGCTAGATACAAATGGAATCAAAAATTACCATTTAGTCTGTTATCTGTCATTTAGACTGTTAAGGACTGTTATCCTTAACAGAGGGTCTCTGCCAGAAACTGATTGATCTTTATTTGGTTCAAACTAAAGACGTTGAATGTTAACAATGCTTATCATGGAAACTATTATGATCATATCATCAAACAACTTTTTGGGACAATCACACAAGAATACTTACAGTTTTGAAGTTGTCAAACGCTCTAAGTATAATTTCATGGCCACCTTTGACAAGGCACACGGCTGCTAGTAATTCCAATACAAGGGCTTTGGTTCTGAAACAAAACAATACATACATGTTTAAGAAAAGGTAGAAAAAAGATTATAAAGGTAAATGGGATGAAATGTTTAACTCTTGCAAATGATGCCATGTGGCTTTAAAGGGATTATCCATGAATTTTGTGGGGAAATAACAGACTCTATTTTACGTGTACATGTAACTCCTGGCTGCACTATGAGCCCAAAAGGGGCCTTTCTTTACTAATGTGGCTGTAATAGGAGGAGAAAAAGGAAAAATGTATAGACAGCTGCAAATTGTCTAACTTGGGATTTTTGTGATTTAAGCTGAGTACAATATCATAACAATCCAAAAAGGACCTTTCATTCCAGGGTTTTCTTTGGGACAAGCTCCATGGGAACTTGAGATATACAGCCACATAGATTTCTGGGATGTATACATTCCGTGTACATCAATTGGATGATACGTGCGTGCGTCTCACACACTGCGAGTGCATGCGCGTTGACAAGAGACTTAGTAGGACACGTAACATATGTGCGCAGTTGAATACGCAGCGCAAATCCACATCTCGTGACGCGTCATCGTGGAGACATAATCTCCCCCGATGTACATTCGAACCTCCCATGGTAGATTCGGCCTTTAGTTATGAAAGAGATATGACCGATTGTTTGCTAATTTGTCAATGTAACCAGAAATGCACATTCTGCATTCTTACTTTGAGAATCCAGTTTGCATAAAGCTAATAAATTTTGAGGTGAGATACCAGACTCGGCACTTTTTTCATTCTGTCAAAGGAATCAAATTGGGGTATTCAGAATTTTGTTGATGATTCATTATATCTTGTCATAGTGTGCTTCAAATGCTCACTTCTAGGTAACTAAGGTAGGTAAAGGTAAAGTCGAAACCGAAGCTTATTTGCTAACGGCCGTGGTGCCCATCTCCATTTCCTTAGCGTTTAGGCCAGACTCCACTACTGTGTATGTCTGTGGGGGGTACGCCACTCCTCCCGCACAAACGAGTCTGATTTACCTTCCCAGTACTTTTTACATACCGGTACCCATTTCTGACACCTGGGTGGGGAGGAACAATGTGGACAAAGAATCTTGCTCAAGGACTCAACACTGCAGTGACCCGACCGGGGCTTGAACCCACAACCTCTCGATTATGAGTCCAATGCTCTAACCACTGCACCACAGTGCTCTAGGTAACTAACGCATAGATTTTCTTTATTTTTGCATCAAAGAAAATGGAGACATCATACATTATTGACACCAACTTTCATGGTCTGAAATTATTTAGTTTTTGAATCATGTGGTGCTGAAATTTTGATAACTTCATTCTGGAATACACTGTACATACAACCAAATTCCTGCACTAAGGATTAATTTTGGGGGGATACTAGTAGACTCAAAACCACTAATTTGAGCTCCATGTCAAACCATGACATTACACTTAATGGCATCGTCTGGTATCTCCCATCTATATCTTAGATACAGCTACAGGTTTTTTTTTCAAAGCTTACCTGGGACTTTTGTGATTAAGGCTGAGTGCTATTGCATTTATACATTCATTGTGGTTTATTACAAGGTTAAATCCATACTGCAAAGAAAATAGAAAAAGCCATTATCAGTCATTTATCATCAAATATTTAGTCATACAAATTGTAAACTATCCAAACTAAAGAGAGAAGTTATTGAACTTTGTTCAGCTAAAATCAGAATTTTGTAATTTAAGTTACCTCTGGAGCCAAATTATCATGTGAGTGCAAACCAGTTGTATCTGCAATACCTAGGCCTACCATTTTTCATAAATTTGCACTTACCCAAGACTGGTCATTACAGGATTAAAACGCAAATTTTTCATAAATTTGCGTTTAATCCTGTAATGACCAGTCTTGGGTAAGTGGCTCTTGAAATGGAACACCTAACCATTTCAAGAGCCACTTTGAAGAAAGACACTTTGAAAGATTTTTTGCATTCTATAGTAACCAGGGCCCAAATTCATGAAACCATGCTAACTCTAGTTGGCTGCTAACTCTTTGTCTACATGTCAAAATTTGACAGTTAGACAGAGTTAGCAGCGAACTAGAGTAAGCGGTGTTTCATGAATTTGGGCCCTGATGTTCAAAATATTAACATAGGGCAGCCATTGCAGATACCACTTCCTTGCACCCTCATGATGAAATCGTTATGCAAGTGCAAGAAAGTAACATCTGCAATGGCTGCCCTGAGTTATATCTATTTAACCACTTGTAACAAGAATGTGAAACATCCCTCAAAATTCCTGTCTTATATCACTGGTTCTTGAACCATCACCTAAAGAACCATTTCAAGAACCACTGACCCAAGACTGGAGGTCATGCAGGGTGCAACCCAAATTTATGACGTAAGGCAGCTATTGCAGATACGACTTTCTTGCACTCTCATGTTTAAATAATACCTGAATTGTCAAGGCTGTAACATCGAAATAATAAATCACTATCAAACATCACTCATTTATCATCAAATATTACGATATGAAAAAATTATCAAAATAGCGGAAGTGAAGGATGTTGATTTTAGATCTGAAATCATTACTTTTGTCTACTGAGCTCCAAAATGATGTCACAATTCATCAAAAACCTTAGCTTTAAAAGTGCATCTAGATCTGCTACTGCTTAGAAACTTCGCAACACTCCAATTGGAGTCAAACGCAAAGCTCTCTGGTCCTAGAGAAATGATATACTTTTGAAGGTATAGTCAACATGAACGGGAAAGTTTTCCCTACTCTTCTAGAATAGCCCGTGACATTCTTTTACATCCGACAGTGTGTCAGGAACACTTCAGATAGGACCAACAACTTTACGTGCCTTCCAAAGCACAAAGCAAGTAGAGTAAAGTTTTTTGCTTCTTAAGGGCACAGTTAACCCCTCATTTTCTGAAATATTGTATGCCTTGTAACTCAGCAACAGATAAGTAACTCCATATAAAAGTATACATTTCTAGATGTGGATTTTCATGTAGAAGATGATGGTTAGGTCAGTTTTGGACCAAAATGTATGAATTTGGACCAAGGTCCAAAAAACCCATGTTCTTGGACCATTAATTTGTAAACAACCTAACTAAATTTTGAAAAAATAAAAGTTGGACCTCGAATGCTTTTTAGAATCTAGAAACACATGTCTAGGAACGCATTTCTCAAATTTTTGATTTTTACCTTACTTTTTGAAATATTGCCAAAAATAGGCCAAAAATGACCAAAAAATCATTTTGGACCAATGTGTTTCTAGATTCTAAAAAGCATTCGAGGTCCAACTTTTATTTTTTCAAAATTTAGTTAGGTTGTTTGTAAATATAGTGGTCCAAGAACAAGGGTTTTTTGGACCTTGGTCCAAAATCATGCTTTTTGGTCCAAAACTGACCTAACCATCATCTTCTACATGAAAATCCACATCTAGAAATGTATACTTTTATATGGAATTACTTATCGGTTGCCGAGTTACAAAGCATACAATATTTCAGAAAATGAGGGGTTAACTGTGCCCTTAAGGAAACAAGGAAACATGCCGGGCCGGGACTGGGGCTTGATCCTGCTACAGATGTATTCATGCGTACGAGTCCAACGCTCTAACCGCTCGGCCACGTTCTTAATGCACATCTTATTTATTAGTGACAGATGCAATAAACATAATACCTAGTGGGTCAACTTTTGAACAAAAATTAAATATTTTGCTTACACAAAGTTATTCAAATCAATGCAGAGTACATTTTGCCCTGATGCCTACATTTATGCAAAGTTTTGATATTTTTGTCACACATGATGGAAAATCAAATTCCTTTTAAGATCTTGATACAAATTCAAATAGTTTAATATTGATTTTTTTGCCCTTAATAGTTAAAAGATGGTGTCAGTATCACCTGAATTGAGTAAGATTGGTTCCATATTTAAACACAAATGGAAATTAACCTTCTCTTCTTTCTTTGGTCACTTTTGAACAAATTATTTTTCACCCCACCTATAGAACCATAAAAACCAAGAAGAAGTTTTCATTCTAATCAAAGATATCACTGCATTGACTTGACCGATATTCTCTTTATTTCAAAACTCTTATAAGCCAAAGACTGAAACACATCCTGTAAGTTGTAATTTTATTTGGCAATATATGGTCTGCTTTATTGCATCAAAATTGGAAGCACAGACCCATATCCTTTTAACTACAATCATGAAAAAGTTACACAGAACACCTTCATTCGTCAAGTTTAGTTTCACATAATTCTTGTACATGAGAATTCAGAGCCTTTCACAACAAAATTGCACATGAAATTAATCAAAGAACACAATGCTTTTCAAGCTTGCCATCTGCTTAGGAAAGTGCTGCCTTTGCCACTAAGTTAATTTCTTCTTAAGATTTCAGTATAAAATATCATGAGATTCAGTAAGGATAAGGTTAAGGTCACCACAAATTTGAAGACAATATTTTGATGCCTTCAATTTTTTAAAGTCTGTAATCTTGGTGCAATCTACATAGAAAATCTAGATCTATTCACATCTCTGTAGCCCATTTTGCATAGACAGGAATCCAGATCAATCTAAATTAGTAAAGCATTCCTCTTGAATACACGCTTGGGTTATATTAGGGTCACTTAATTTAACACATGCTATCATGTTGCACAAAAGATTCACTTTGGTCACACAATGTGGTCACAACAGTAAAACCTCAAAACGTTGAGGTCTACAGAGATATGAATCTGTGAGCTGGATCTCAGAAATGCATATTATTCTGGATTTTAACACCTGAGTGGAGTGCCCCCTTGTTTAGATGAGAACCAATGATAATGCATGTAAAGCACCCTATTGTTGAAGAGATGGTGCGTTCAGAATCCAGTGGTTTCATTACTGCAACAGTTTTCTACGTCTATTAACAAATATATTAATACATCTTTACACACGTTATTAATTGCGGACATTAAAATCCAAAAATTGCAATGTTCCAGTGATGAAATTGCTGGACTCTGAATGCACCATAAAGTGTGTGCCGGCTGTAGGCAAAAGATGAACAGCCTTAAAGGTCAGACATACATTTGCTACAATATGGTGAAGTTATTACAAATCATGTTGGTAATCAATCAAAGGCACTGCAATATTAAACCCAAACAGAAAGTGAAAATCAAACTTATTAAGAATCACTCAAGTGTCTGTACCACTCACACCCACACTAAGACAGAGAAACAGAAGAAGCCAGTGCCCAGGGGGGGCCACTTATATACTTTCTTGTAGTGTCATCAGCGAGCAGACCCTCACATTTTGTACCCTAAACACTGACCTGGGCGATGTGTAATCCTAACCCTTTTCACTGACCTTTGTGTAAAAAATGATACCCTTTTTACTGACCAATCGCATTTTCAGCATCTTTAACACTAGCTACCATAAAAAGCCCTTAAAAATTATGTGAATGAGATTCCAGGAAATGGTCTGCGGTAATAGAAGCGACGTGATTTTATCAAATAGGGGATGAGTTCCAGGTGTTTTCTGGATTTTTCAGAGGTTTTTGTGTTAATTCATGGTCTTAAAATTCATATTGTTATCGCCGACTACTTGTTCTTAAAATCAATACCCTAAATGCTGATTAGTGCTTCTGAAAGTATACCCTTTTTCCGAAATAACGTGAAATTGATACCCTTATCGCGGTCCTTGCGGTCCGTGACAATTCGTAAAAAAAAG
>JXSR01S062924.1:28295-41076 GCA_000969725.1 Ophiothrix spiculata
TAAATTATAAATGTTAAAATTTGATTCTTCCCTTGAAATGTCATAAAAGGTATCAGGCACTTTTACAAAGGGTGTAATAGATCTTTCCAGAAGACCAAATGAATCAATCATTACCTGATTCACAATTCCTAAGGTTGAGAAATGCTGCTTAGGGTTAGGGCATGATACAGAGGGAGGGTGTAATTCATTTGAAATTTCAAAATGAGTCAATCCATAAGGGAAAACGGAATAATAATTTTAGAATAATGTATCATGGTATACATCAATGATATAAGAAATAAATTGAGGCTTAATGTAATGTTAAAGTTATACCAAATATGAGCAATATTGAGAATCAAGAAGACTTCACTTCATTTCCTTTTTTTTTCAGGATTCATGACCTCTAAATTGAATTATCTAAAATGTGGTTCAGCTTAATAACAAAGGGACTTCTTTAATTCTATTGGTTTTGATTCGATCTTGAGCAATAAATGAAAACACTGGTATAAAACTAAAACCACAACCAACAAAGTATGTGTTCACACTGTGTTATTCATTCAAATGTTGTTTAATATTTCACTTTTGATCTATCGACACCCACGCTTTAAAAGGTAGGCCTAAATTTTCAGCAACCATTGTCATGCTGTGTTTGCCTTCAAACACTTTGTAGGCATTGCAACAATCATATATATGACCGTCCATCCCAACCAAATCAGCCGTAAATGCTCTTTGTCACTTTTTAAAAAATTTTCAAAGACCATATTATAAGTATCAAAATGACACCTAAATAAACTTCACTCAATTTCCAGAAGTCAAGTTATGGCCCGTCAAAAGGTAGACAAGAGTAAAATGTACAATTGAGATAAACATGTTAGCAAGTCCTATATTTTCTGTTGATTGTCCTCAAAATATAGATATATTTCATATTTCCGATCATTTTCTTGAAATGAAACGTTATTGGTGTTTTGAAGTAAGCAAAAGGATTGTGAATCTGTCAATTTCAGCAAATTACGACCTTGACATGTATTTTCACTTGCAGTGCAAAATGAAGTTTGCTGCACTTAGAGCTCGTTTGAGATGGACGGTGTCACATTTGGGTAATACTTGATGTCAAAACCTGTGTAGGTCTGAATATGTTGTACTAATCTATTGATCTTTGCACAAATCAACATTTAAAATTTAAGATAAGTTCACAGAGTTATAAAAGTTCAAACATCGCTCTTGACTTTGTAAACATTTGTGCTGTGAAGTTGGTGAATAATACAAGAGATATGTTCAAGTTCAAAATATTCAGCGAACAATTCCAATCTAAGGTTAGTCATACTTCATATCATTATAAACATTTCATTATGATATTATTATAACTCATTGTGTTTGAAACAAGTAAAAGGTGCAGTCATTGAAAGTGTGGGTTTAGAATGGTAAGGACAAGGTACCGAAGTGTCCCACTTTCGACTACGCTTGTATAACAATATAACAAATGAGACCATCCATTCCAAACCAGCTGCAAATGCAGCCTCATTTGCAGCCTCTTGTCATTTTCACTTTTTGAAATATTTGCAAATACCATGTTATAGGGCTTAAAATGACAACTTAATGAACTTCACTTGATTTCCAGAAGTCAAGTTATGGCCGTCAAAGGTTGTCAGGGAGTAAAATGTATAACTTATATAGATGCCTTCAAAGATCAGTAAGCCCTACATTTTCTGTTGATTTGTCCTCAAAATATACAGATATAATTTTTATTTCCAGTTATTTTCTTGAAATGAAATTTTGCATGTGTTTTGAAGCAAGCACAAGGATTGTGAATCTGTCAAAAAATAAATTTAGGCAAAATACGACCTTGACATATATATTTTCACCTGTAGCGCAAAATGAAGTTTGCAGCATTTACAGCTCGTTTGAGATGGACAGTCACAATTGACAAATACATCCTATTTCTTTTGCTAAGGTGTTTTCGGGGTCAAATTTCTCATCCCAGTTTGTAAAGGTTACTCAATGTCAGTTCCAAGATATTTAAGTTTGCAGATTTCCCCAAACAGATTAATTTTACACATTTTATTTCCCAAAGTCTCAGTCCCCTTTTCTATATGTGTACCGCCGCGGCAAAAGGGTCCAGTTGTCGGCTCGTACATGTTGCTCCTTGTAGCATATCTAATGTATGGTATTTGTATACATCAGATATGCTACAATGAGCAACATGTAGGGGTCGACAACTGGACCCTTTTGCCGCGGCGGTACACATATATGCTACTGATACTAGAACAGAACTAACATCTTTATAGGTGCAAATCTGACACATCAAAAAAATGGTGCAAAAAAAAAAAGTTTGCCCACAGCACACACTTCATTCTCACACAACTGCCCCACGAAGTAAAAATGCAGTATGTGCATTTATAAAGCATAGCAGATACTTCCTATTACCATGAAATTTTACTTCAATTTCACTCACATAGTTAAAAGCTGTATGTACATATGTTTGATATAGTAGATACTGCTTTAAGTTATGCAAAAGAATTGGTCGTCTGCTCATTTGTGCAAGACATTTCCAAGGGAAAGGAAGTAACTTGCAATATATCTGCAATGCACATACTGAATTTTTACTTTGTTGTTCAGACAGTCACACACATGCCTGTTGATACTGTCCAATGTCAAAATGTCAGGTAATTTGATAAATGTAGAAATGATTTCAAGAAATTCAACAATTTTAGGATAACCATGATAACTATGTATGAGTCATCGATGTGGGAAGATAAGTTCAGACTATTTAATTTAGAGTTTGAACTTTGCCTTTAGTCTCATACCTGTTGTCAAAGTTCACATGGATAGGATGTAAACATTACGTGATTTCAGTCACCATATGAAGCTGCAAATTCGGGTGCATAATTACTCGGACAAAATCGATCATGTAAATGCAGGGTCCATCTAGATGGACCTCAAAAGCAAGCGATGTAGGCGCTTTGCGTTCGCTTGTGAGGTCCATCTAGATGCCGCTTGGATTTGTATTCAATAGGCCCCTGTTCTCTGGATCTTCATTTACATCATCAGAAATTGTGACAGCAAGTTTAGTTGACATGGACAATTATGAGATTTTAACAGATTTGAAAATTAGGGTCCAAGGTTCAAATCTTGGATAGCCAGTGAAATTTTTGCTGGCTGACATTTGCGTGGTAGAGCAGTTTGAATAATTTTTTTAGGGTGCACCATTAGATTTTCAGGGGGAAAGGATTGTCCCCACCCTCACCAATTTTTCAGAAATTCCCAAACTTTTTGTTATTTTTCTTCCTTTGCTTGATTACTTAATATCAGAAGAGATTGAGATGTAAAAAGTCAATACAAGCATTTGGGTATAATTCATAAACCCACTAAACTTAATTTCTCCATCTGGGGGTAGTAGGTGTAGAGAATTGAGGAAATAACAATGGCCTCCTCGTAATATGGCAAACATTCAGCTGTTAAAAAATTGTCCAAAAATGAATAGTAAATTGCTGAAAAATAACAAATTATTAAGGACCTCCCTCACCACATTTTTAAAAAGTTCAGACGATCAACTTATAATTTTTGTTACTTGGCCTACCTGCATTTCCCCCCTTTCCATGTTCGGTGGAAATTTTTTTCCTCTGCCTTTGGAGGGAGATTTCTTCCCAAAAACCTTCTAACCCCAGGATATCTAATAGTGTCCCCCTTACACCGATTTAATTTGAAAATAACCCTTCACATTTCAAGCTGGACAATTGCATAATTAGAATATTGAAATGTGTCTAGACAGTTGAAAATTTAATGTTTGTAGCCTCATAATTCATGACAAAGTCCATGTAGGTGGAAATGTTTATACATAGATAATCTACATGAACATAGCCAAGACTGTAAACAGTGTAACAATTTAGGAACTTGAACCCATCAATTTACCATCTTGACCTTTTCAAAGACACTTGCAGTCGCGGATCTAGGATCTGAATTTTACGGGGGGCGGAGAGTGTGTTTTTCACCTTTTATAATAAAACATTGACCAAATTAGGCTGATTTTGCAGGATTTTGCAAATTTAAAATTTTCCGCTCCCCCCCCCCCCCCTGGATCCGCGGCTGACTTGTAAAAGAAATATCAACCGAAAACACTACAAATTCACTATAGTTCATAGTTAGTTTTTACTAAATTCACTGAACAGCACAGTCAAAAGCCATAGACTACACTGAACAAAATTTTACTTGAATAAAGTACAAGTTTTTTGTAAGCAGATTCAGGATTTATCAATAACATTTTATGAAATTATGGTTATCTGTTGGTTCATCGTAGTTTCCAAACTTCCATAAAAAGTTGGTTCTTAATGTTTTTCTTTTCTCATATAGCTAAAAATTTGAATTCAACTTTAACTTTGGGTCACAATGTCCTAAAACCAAATAAAAGTACATTTTCTATTAATAGGCCTAATTGTTTGAGTCACAGATTTTGAAGCAAAAGTGAGTGTATAATCATCATGATTTCTGCGTATTACATGACACTGGGAGAAATATACTGCATATATATAGGTCTACTAATATTTTATTGAAGGGGAGGGCAAATTCATGAAAATAAAGAAAATGATGCACATGAAGCTCTCAAAACTATCTGTTATCCCACGGGTTCAATGCAATATTCAACCCAGCAGGTGTCATAATATTTCCTCGTTTAATTGATAATTCCACTATTTCAAATTACAGCCATGATTGTTGTTAGTGCAAATAAAGTTCACCTATTTGGATGTGATTATTCACTGTTGCCTAGCAACATCACATTAATGATAGCAACAGTAATGGCTGGATCCTCGTATTATCTCAACATAGTTTGCACATGCATAACATGTTAAACTTTGGTCTGAAAATCAATACCGATATTTTGATTTTTTTTTCTAGACATGGTGATTCAAATATATATGCATCATCAATTTTTACCCTCTATCTAATTCTTTAAAAAAAGAGTCTGGATAGTTTTTACACAAGACTTTAGAGAATTGGATAACCCTATATGCCTACCAACTGAATTTCAAGAGTCATGAAAATGCACCAAGTCTTGAACGTATGTATATGTTATTGATCAGTGGGAAGATCAGTGGGGGAATGCCTGAATATGTCATTGATCAGTGGGGTTATGGAGGTACTTCACACAAGAAAACTTTCTTGTGAAGGAGAGAGGAGGGGGGAGGCACTCCAATACATTGACATACATCAAGCTCCTGCCTATTTTTAGAAGTCCAACCTTATAACCAACCCTCTTTTTATGGTGTCTCTCATCCATTGCTCTAATTTTTGAGAACTTACACTGAATGACTTCATCCCCGAATGTCCCCATTTTATCATTTTTTTACAACGACTAGCTCCGAATGACCCAGGTTTATCACCCACTATGTAGGGCTACACATGGCTTGAGGTTTTTAGAGCACTCTTGCACTTAATCCAATTTAAAAAAAAAATAGGGGAGTTAATCCCTAGTTTTTGCTAATGGACTTGATTAAAAAAACAGTTCCTGCAACGTATTGCCTGGAGTAAATCCTTATAAATGCAATACATACCCTTGACAGGACTCCTATGCCAACAAGCCTACCTGTGGACCTTGTTTACAAGAACTGGAGGGGGGTACTCAAACTTGGTTTGGGTAGGGATGTGCCCTTGCAAAATATGAAAAGCTATCCATCCAAATACCAATTTTCAAGAAAAAGGGACCCACGTATCACCAAATTATGTGTCAAATTTATTCAAAAATTGCATGTTTATGCCCAAATTTGTGTAATTTTGGCATACATTTTCTCAAGCTTTTTGAAGAAATTGTCTAATTTGCCATGCGCAAAGTTAGGTAAATTTTGAAGAAAAAAAAACCCATCGAAATACCCCATTCCGTGATAAAAAAGACCGATTGAAAAACTGGAGGGCCTGATTTTGCTACCCAAATTTGCCCACATCCCAATAACCTCTTATGTACTAATTAAGTAGCCCTCCCCCTTCCCCTCGGGATCTGGAACTACAGCTGTGATATCATTTGGAGTTTGCTAGTCCTGTCAATTTATTTTGATCAAATGTCATGACTCATTAAGTCAAACAGCATATGATGTACTAATAAAAAGGTTAACTTTGGTTAAGCCCAATGACTGACTGGGGCACTACTATTGCATCTGCTGAAGCAATACAACCTGATTTTCCCCATTTTCCTTCTTTCTAACTTTTGCCATAGACCTTCCAGAATCTATGCTTTGGCTGAATTTATACTGTCAAACAGAATGTAACAGCAGTCATACAATCCCTAACAATTCCCACTGCACAGTTTTTAGTGTTGTCACATCATACAGTGGAGGAGAAAGGAAAAAATTGCGCACAGTGCGCGCACCAGACTTAGGGCGCAAACCCAAGGGTATTGGTTTCATGCTAGGGAGAGCGAACTCGGGTTGGCTAGGCATTAGGGCAATAGCATAATGATTTATTGTGATGTATTTGGCCTTGAACAATTTTGGACTGTTTAGGGTTAAGGCTAAAACTTGAAAATATGATTGCTAAGAGACCGCATTCACAAACACTTGTTGTGGGGGCCTGATGTAAAATAGGGAGGTACTTAAAATTTGGAACCCTTGTGTAGGGTGGTGAGGAGAAGGAGAAAAAAAAACTTAAAAAAACCCTACTGCAAATTTTCCAGTAAAAATTGAGATTACATGCCTTTTTGGGGGACCAACGGATACCTTTAATGGTAAAAGAGCTCAAATTTGTCATATGGTATGCATATTTTTGATAGAGTGTAGGTTTCTAGTAAGATATCTTTATAAGTTTTACAAGAACTTGTGTAAAATATGCATATTAACATATTTTTTGTTCCAAATTATTCCTAAAAAGATCTAAATGTCTATTCCATTCATAACAAGATCTTTTCGACGGGCATTTTGTTTAAATCATTATTTTTAATAGCCATATTCCTATGGCTCAAAAACGTTTTGATCCTGGCTGATACATTCTAAATACCTACTCCCTAAGTAAAGCTTAAATGACTGATTTGAAGTAGGTACTCAATTGTGTTAATTCATGTCAGTGGCAAACGTATCTCGCCTATGTCCTATGGCTAAAAATATTTTGATCCCGGCTGATAAATACTAAATACCTACTCCCTTAGAAGTAAAGCTTAAATGACTTATCATGCAGAGGGAGTAAGGACATTTGCTGTAGGTACTCAATTGTGTTAATTCATTCCGGTGGCAAAAGTATCTCATCTATGATCTAACAGACTTAAATAATTTTCATCCCGGCTGATAAATTCTAAATACCTACTCCCTTCAGTAAAGCTTTAATGACAAATCATGCAGAGGGTGTAAGGACATCTGCTGTAAATAGGGCCTACCCAATTGTGTTAATTCATTTCGGTGGCAAACGTATCTATTCTTTGATCTAACAGACTTAAATATTTTCATCCCGGCTGATAAATTCTAAATACCTACTCCCTTCAGTAAAGCTTAAATGACAAATCATGCAGAGGGTGTAAGGACATTTGCCGTAGGTACTCAGTTGTGTTTATTCATTTCGGTGACAAACATATCTCGTCTATGATCTAACAGACTTTTCCTGACATAGTTTGTCTTAACAAGTTGGCTTGAATACAAAATTAGGTCATTCCAACAACTGTTTCTTGTTCAAAGTGGCAAAGAGTGACCTTCCATGTGTTTTATTGTTTTTAAAAAGTAAACTATGAGTATAAAATGGATATAATCTTTGCTGAGTCAGTCAAAGCATTCATATCTCAACTGAAGACCAAAATATATCAATCTGGGCTTTTAGTAATGAAGGGTTTTGACTGATCTTGTACTTTTGTCCATCCATTTTTTATCACTTTTTAGTGGATGTATTACTATCATTCTTGTATTTTCAAAATATTCTTTGCATTTTTTGAATAGGTCAAACCAAATTCCAATTTTCATCAGTAGGCCTATAGAATCTTTACCGGCTTCTTTATTCAGATATTCTGACCTTTACCTTTGTCCTTTAACCTTTACCTCTTGAACCTTTAAACTTTTGGACTTTACACTGGACCATATTAAGGTTAAAATATTTTGACCACCAGTGTTCCTGCGAAGGCCGTATGGTGTCCCATTGCCGCAAGATGCCTTTTCTTGCTTTTATTTAGCCAATTATCAGTTTCAGCTTAAGCACCTCTTCAACTTTGTCAGTATTGGTCAAATCAGCACAAAACAACCTTTAAAGAGGACACTGCTGACCACTGGCATTGGCATAGCCAGGTGGATGCCGAAGAAGCACACATGCATGAGGTTTGATGCCTAATCCCAGGAGGGCCACTGAGCTATATTGGTGTACACATGCGTGAACAGAAAAACACGGAAAAGGGGTCATTTTTCTCTGACCAACACAGAAAGCACTGCACTTGTTTAGGGGTCTAAAACACTGATTTTCATCCAAAAGGGTGTTTTTTCACAACAAAAATACAACATTTCTACAAAAAGGGGTGTTTTTCAAAGCCTGAAGAAAAAATTCAATTTTAAGGGGGAAATTGCATGTGCATGTAAATCTTTGTTTAGGGGTATTTCTACAAGGTAAGATCAAACTTGTTTAGGGGCAATTTGTAAACCTATGTTCACGCATGTGTACATCAATATATCTGAGTGGCTCCCCTGGGTGCCAAACGTACTAGAGGTCAAAACATACCCCATGGTCAATCATAAAAAGATGATCTTGGATGTGCAGGTTCTGGCATAGAAACTATTAGCCTGTTTCGACTCAAATGTAAAATATTAGCCGATCATGTTACCGTGTAAGAATACCGTGTCGCACTTACACCGCTCTGTTTATACTCACGACAGAATCCGATTATTTTTGGTTTCATTTGATGAAATACCGTGTACACCGGATGTACGAAAAGGGCAGGTTGATTGACCTATTGCACGGCGATGTATTGTGATAATCGGATTCTCATAACCGATACCGTTTCTACTGGATTGCGACACATTATTTAAACGGCAATAACCACCTCAAGAGGTGGGTACAATACACAGGTAATTGTCTTACACGGATTTTGAATAAACCGATTATTTTGCGTTTCTACTGGATGACTTACCCAGGTTTCTTAAACTTAATCGGCATTACCAGGGTAAGCATACTTGGAGTAGAAACAGGCTAATTGACAAGCATATGCACACTGTATTATAGCACTGACATTTGACATTCTGTCATCACTTGACCTTTGACCATTACATGTTTTTATTTTTCAAAAACAGGCATAAGTACAAACTCTAGAAATACTAACCTGGAAATTCATGATTGCTCTGCAACACATAATGCACACATGAACATCGTCTCTAGTGATCGACAAATGCGTAGCACCGGTTTTCTTGTTGATCCTTGACCCCTTCATACTTGACCCCTTGACCTTAGGCATTAGTTCTAAAGTCTCTTCATGTCTGAAATAGAATATGTTCAAACGCAGGTGTATTTTCAAATAAAAGTTATAGCAAGTATATAATTCAAACAGATGGACACTGGAGTAGTTCAAACAAGTTGGGAGGTTGAAACATTTTGCATTCTACGCTTGAAACATCTGATTGGAAAATGTCTTGCCCTCAATATGTTTAAGTAACTTAAACTTTTGGTTAAATTAATACCTACTATGGATATCACAATGAAAAATCGTATAACGCAATTTGATATACGAGGAAATTTGGGATGTTTCAACCTACAGTATATTCCATATAGCTGTAGTTCATTATCTATACTTTGATCATCACTAAATAGGTGGGAATTGTGATGCTTTTCTTTATCCGCAAGTAAGGTATAGTTCCACTCACCAAGCACAATAGATAACGAAAAAACATGTATGACATGCACTGCCTTTACGAAAGTTGTGCTGTGTTCAGCTACACACATACTTTTCTAGCCTTTTTAATGTTGGTCAAAATATTTAAGGGAGGCATGTAGAATGAAGTTGATGATCTACTGAAATTAATTTCATCACCTTGCTCTATAACAGTGCTTCTTAACTAGCAGCGTACATGCCAAATTTGGCACTTTGACTAGTACTGACTGGTGCTTCACATTCTCATAAGAATGCATTTATAAATGTGGTGTATATTCTTGAGAACTAGTTGAGAACCACTACTCTAAAATGTCTTTATTGACTGTGATTCTACTCCTGCATTCATCCTACAATCCTGACCAAAATAGTTGGGACACTTGATCGATAGCATACACAGATACCTCACTATCCATGAATCGTCCCAAATTTTTTAGGCCAACATTGCAGTTTAAGTTTGAGTCGAGCCCTGTTGAGGGTTACTCGACAAGTTAGCTTGATTTTAACCAAGAAAGAAATATCTTACGTCATGGCTTTGTTTAACCATTGTAAATATTCTACGATGATGTCGAGTCCTTTGTTGTCTTCGTTTAGAAACTCCCTGACCCATCTGTAAATAACAAAAACCATAGGAATATTAATTAATATGTAAATTTTCACACAAACAAAAATACTACTGTTGTTTATTATTAAAATTCAAATTAACCTTACCTTAAGACATGTTATTTTTGAAATAAGAATTTCATACTAAGTGCTTTACAAAAGATGAAAGGGATGGTATAAAAGACCAAAGATATATTATATTGTAAAATAATGATCTCAAACAGTTGAAAATGATGGGCAATTTGTTTTTGAACAGAAATGAACAGTACAGTACACTACATGGCAGTACGGTACAGTACAGTTGGGTGATCAGACTATTACTGGCCAGTTATGTCAGATTGTTTTGTTTTTCCTGCACTAAACAAAATCTCAAAAGCCAATGAGATAATAATAATAAGATAAATCAACCAAAGAGACAACTTTTTTCCAGACAGTCCAAATGTTTTGTTATGTAAAAATGAAGTGGATGACACTTCTTTTCTCCTTTTTTTCTATTTCTAGTAACGATTTTATCAATTCTAGACTGTTTGGCATTTAACAGACAATATTCTATGATAAAACTACATTCTATATATCATCGGTCCCAACCCTTCCGGAAGATTCTTTGTCTACTATCTGGAAATATATGTCATTGTTTTTTCCTGTTTTTAGTCTCAGAGATGAAAACTGTAAAAGGGAGATTATTTGTATATATATTTTACAATCTTACTATCTACAGAAGCATAACTCTCGAACCCAAGACTTCTAAGCAAGAAGAAGAATCTTGACCAAGTGTCCATTACTTTTATTTTATACCAGTTATGTACTTTGGTAATCTTCATACCCGTTCTGAACCTAAGCCTAATGCAACTCACAAACCTAACTCTATACCTAACACTAAAACCTAAACTAAACCCTAACAGGGAGGTATAAAATAAAATTATTGAAATAACTATTTCGGACAAGACTGTTTTTACTGCCTTACAATGCTGCCTACAGTAACTTGCTTCCTTGGCTGAAAAAAATCCTACTTCAATGGCCAGAATACAACCTATGAAAGATGCCGTAAAGATATCGTAAGACTCAAATGCCATACTTGTTCATTGCATTCACATTGCATTGTTTTTACATTCAACCTCAAAGGTGTACAAATATGCGGATGCAGGTAAAATTTACCTGAAAACGATGGGCAATGATATAGGTTGCGCAACATTTGCATTTTGGTACATATATTCACTTATCACTTTATTATTATTAAAATTATATATGTAAACTTAAGAATTTAAGCACTTTCAAAGGAGTCTGGAACCAGACATGCCTTCGGCCTATTTTCAAGTCCTCCTCCGCATTTTTGTATAAATGATATCTATTGTTTCTTGATATATATACTGTCTTATTGCATATGTGGAAAGAAGAATAAATTATGTTTAATTATGTTATTCAGACTGGCATGTTTAATAAATACCATGCATATACAAGCATAGCTTCCTCCTAAAATCGCCTCTAATATTCACACTTATTCTCACATTAATACCCAGAAGTCCCCCCATCCCATTTCCTATATAACCTGTAATATTTTATGATATGTGATATAAAATGTCATTTTGACTGGTTTAAATATGATTGCATTGACAGTGTTATGATTTCTGGGCGTGCCCAGTTTTTATTCTCATTTCCATGGCAACCACTATCTAAAAGGCCATAATACTTCATGTACTATTCAAAGCTAGCATTTGGTTTCTCATGTCTCATGTCAAAGTTCATTCTCCACAGTCTTATTACTATAGAAATGCTTACTTTACAAGCACTCCAAGTAGCTAACCTCATCCCCCATACTACCTCAACAGAACCATTTTGATGATAATAATGTAATTTGATGCAAGAGATGAGGTTACTTCAATAATATTGTATTTGGAGTGATGTTACAATTCAGAATGGAAAATCATACAAACATTATACTCAAAGAACTAGTAACTGTCAAGTTTCTCCAAACTGAAAGGCTTCCCTTGAATAAACATTTGGAGCAAATTTATTTGTTCTGTACAGTGTTTGAGATGTTTTTGAAACTGAACATCACTCATCGTGTTCACTAGCATCAGAAGTAAAATGTCACAATGTCACGATTTACAAGATTTCATCCGCATTGTTCATTTTTTTCTCTCCCTGATGTTAACATGCAATAGCCTATGGCATTACAAATTTCTTAGAAAGGATTATGTTGTCTTCGTTTAGAAACTCCCTGACCCATCTGTAAATAACAAAAACCATAGGAATATTAATTAATATGTAAATTTTCACACAAACAAAAATACTACTGTTGTTTATTATTAAAATTCAAATTAACCTTACCTTAAGACATGTTATTTTTGAAATAAGAATTTCATACTAAGTGCTTTACAAAAGATGAAAGGG
>JXSR01S062924.1:41848-53142 GCA_000969725.1 Ophiothrix spiculata
TTATTTACATAGAGCAATTTTAATGCACAAGCCTTTTAGTAAGGGTTAAAGTTAAATAACAACTCCACAAAATCAAAAAAAGTACTGTCAATTATCGGATTTTGAAGAGTTCTGGACCATTTTTCTTGATAGCATCACATTTACAATTGAATACACCAGTACAAGAAAAACCCAACTCCAATAGCTCCCTTCTGTAAATAATACTTTAAAAATATCATCTCTGAAAATACTTTCACATCACTGAAAAGCATGTCCATGTCAAAATCCCAATCATAGTGTCATATTTGACCCTGTAGTTGACTTTTTTAGACATTGCTAGATAATTGTAAAAGGGAGCTATTGGAGTTGGGGTTTTCTTGTACTGGCGTATTCAATTGCTTCTTGAGAGACTTACTGAATGTTATTTGTTCTAAGTGATATTTCAAGATCCCGGAGGTTTTGTGTTGAAGTGTCGAACATCTTCTTCCTCTGCCTCTGTGAATGTTAAAACAAAACAGAGAAAAATACACAAGTTATTTAAAAAAGTGCATAATAATTACCATTCTGGTTGTGGGGGGGGGGGGGGGGGTCATTGACTTACCAAAATGTTGAGGGAAAATCATCTTTTGTTTCCCTGAGTTACAGGATATTAAAACATTATGTGTAAAATGCAGAGAATGACTTTAAAAAGTTCTCTGTTAATTTCGCTTTGAACAGAGAATCAAATCTGTACTTGAATAAAATCCATAGTTAGATCAAGAGAAAATCAATTGGTTAAAGTAAGATGGGGAAATCACAAGTAACAAAAATGCATTTCAGTAAAAACAATTGACACATATGGACAAAATTGAATGGTAAAATCACATTACAGTTTTTTTATTTTAAAAAATACACAAAAGCCAAGTTAAAGTGCATTCTTAAGTGAGAGAGGCTCTTAAATGCTGTGAAACATACTTGGTGAATTTTAAAAAACATTTTTCATCAAATGCAATTAGACAAAGTTGGAATGGAAAAACCTGGAAAAACACAATTTGCCCTGTGAAAAAAGTGAGCATAAAAAGCACCATATAAAGTACATTCATACACTCTGCGTGTGCTCCGCATGTCACCTAGCCAATCAGAACACAAGGATATAAAGTACGCGGAGTGCAGTGGATCTTCACAATGCACTGCGCCTGTTGCGTGCCGGTTTGCGTGGCGGGCGTTTAGTGTGTATGAATGTTTCATTGTTTTTATCTGGTGATTATTTATTTAGTTCAGAGAAGTTTTGGATTTTGATGGTCATATTTAAAGGCCTTCTTTCTTTTCACAAAAGATGCAATATTATTTTTCTGTTGTGTATGAATTAGATTAATAAATTTGCATTCCATAATGCTCGTAAAATGAGACAAAATCAATGCACTTGCGGGATTGCTGTCCAATGCACTCGGCCCCTACAGGCCTCGTGAATTGGACGCATCAAAATTGACCGCGCGTGCATTGATTTTGTCTCATTTCACTCGCGTATGAAATTCGCATTTATTAACCTATAATTCATGATTGAGTGACAAGGGAATTGGACACTCTGAGAATTTCAAATCGAATGAAGAATAACATCTACAGAAAGACTAAGTGAAACATAAAATTGTACATTATTGGATTAGAAAACCTGGAAAACCAACATTTGCCCTGCGTGCAATGTGAACATAAAAAGCATCTTACAAGGTTCATTCAAAATTAAATGATAAATGCAGCAAACTGCACTCTTTGACTTTGAACAAAGAAAACCATTTGCAGTAAGAAATAGTGAAGCCTTAATTGGACAACGTTGGATGGGAAAACCCTGGGAAACCACAATGTGCCCTCTGAGAAAAGTGCAAAAGCACCGAACACACTCCTGATTGAGTGATAAATATGGCAAATTTGGCTCTGTAAATTTCAATTTGAATAAATGAGTGAAATATTAATTAGACAAAGTTGTAGAAGAACCACAACAAAATGGTCTGTGAGCAAAGTGAGCATTTAAAGTGTCTCATAATTAAGTGATAACTGCAGCAAATTTTGCTTTGTGAAATATAAATTTATAGATAGAAGTGAAACATAATTTGGACAGTGTTGGGAAAATTGGGAAAATCACATATCAATAAGAATCACCTTTAGTAAATGAGTGAGGGAAGCCTGTAAAATGTGCAGGTTTTTCGTTTTTACTTATGCAGAGAATGAAAAATAATGACCTTTGAAATGTGCAGTTTTACCTGAACAGAGGAATAGAATACATTGAAAAAAATACAACACCACAAAAAAATGAACAATAAAACCTTATGTTTGACACATAAAGTATCTTGCTCAAGGACTCAACACTGCAGTGGCCGGGCCAGGGTTTGAACCACCCTCTCGATTATGAATCCAATACTCTAACCACTGCACCACATAACTCTCTCTCAATCTGTTTCAGACTATCACATCATCAAACTTAATTCCAATGATCAACATCCTCAGGCTGAAGACCAACAAATCAAATTTAGCGTGTTTGATGCCCTGAGTTTGTTGGGACAAGCTCTGCTGAATCTCCAAACAGCCTGTTGATACCAAGATGCTTTCATAAACTGGTCATATCAACAGCCCTAAGGTTGATGGTCCGGCAAGATATAGGCAAGATATCATCAATCCGGCCAGCAACTTGGTCAAAGTGTGTAGCTATGTTTAACCAATTTTTAACTTGAAGTGACAGTATATGCTATTGTAAATAAGATTTTGTTTTCTAAAGCAATCTTAAGTTGCTTTACTTATACTGATCACACAAACAGTCTTCAGTAAGATATGCCCAGAGACCATCACTGGGCTGGTCCACTGGGCAACAGTCAAGGAAAAATTATCGGGAACATTGAAAAACTCTTACAATATATTTTTGTAAAAATAAAAACACACTTTTTTCGGTACCCACAGGTGAGTTGAGATAACTTTTATTTTAATTTTTAAATATAGCATAAATTTTACAAAAATATCAAAAGGACCTCCGACACCATTTGTATTGACAAAGTCAATACAAATCCAGAGTGCAGGGCCTTATTGTTTACAAATGTGACGGGTATCCTGCAATTCCAAGTCACATGATCAATTTTGTTTCAAAAATTTTGGCAGAGACTTTAAATATAGGCCCTATATCCAACACAGATGGAAATACATCTTGAATGTCTAACTTACCACAGAAAATAGAACAACTTGAATATGAATCTATATCAAAAATCATTTTTATCAATTTCTAAAATCATTATTTTCCAAATAAGAAAAAAATCAATACAAGTAACAAAAGAGATATCCTTTTTTTCCAACCTATAAATCGCACGCATGCATCGTATTACAATCACAATTATTACACTCAATCAACAATTGACCCATTTTTGGTCCATTCAAAGCAACGAGACTTAATTAATTACACGCACGCATTGATGCCTCTGGTATATTAAAGTACCATCAATGATATGGCAACAATCGAATAATGATATGCCTCATCTATCACGGTGAAGTTCATTGACTTGTATTCTTGCCTAATGAGTTGATTTTGACATCAATATCTGAAGGGATGATGTACAACATCATGTAACATTACTACAGTTCACATCAATAGGGTTATGGTGAACTGAGACTTGGGATATTGTATTGTACATGTATTTTCTCACAAATTGACTTTCATCAACATTAACAAACATTAAGTATGTCTTAACAGTTTCTGCGGGGTGTATGACAAAAAAAGCGAACAATATGACATTCATAATAATCGTTTTCAAAAGGAGTTACCATTTTCTATCAGATATTAGAGTACTAGATGTTATGAAAGTTGTTTGAAATAAATTTCAACAATGAAATAAATTTCAACAATGATTGGAATTTGTAAATGTACTTCATAATTTTATAGATATTTCTATTCAGAATTTTTCTCATGGTGTAAAATTTTACCATGGTGTAAAATTTCATTGCTAATGATTATTTTCATCAAGCAAAATGTTTAATCCCATTTTTCAATCTCAGGAGACATTTTCTCACCGCTGTACATTTTTCTCATGATAAAAAATTGCATTTGGAATCTTCTCATGGTAAAACATTTTTTTTCACATAAGTCTGGACTTCTAAAGGTTTTTTTTTTTTAATTTTTAATGGTGGTGAGTTGTTGTTTTTTTCCAGAAAAATTATATGTTATATTTATCACTTTCAGTAGCTTTATCACTTTCAATACCGTTTTAGGTATATCTGCGCTATGATCTTGAATTATCTTCATTCTAAATTGATTTTCAATTTCATTCATGTTTTCATCTTGACACAAAATCAATAATTCTATTTGTACGGCTTAATTTATTTCAGTCTTTCTGAAATCGTGTATGAAAATAAACGTTATGTGGGCTGGAATCTTGAAGATGTCTTCAAATTGATTTTCAATTTCATTCATGTTTCTATCGTAAAGGAGGATCAATAATTCTATTCATACGACATATTTGTTTCTTTATGAGACTCTTCGTAATAAAGGTCTAGGTTACATGGGATGGAATCTTGAACTTGTCTTTATTCCAAATTGATTTTCAATTTCATTCATGTTTTCATCTTGACGTAAAATCAATACTTCAATTTGTACGACATATTTCAGCGTGCTACTATACATATTTGCCTCCAGGTGAAGATCTGCCATATACAACCTTACAAAACAATTCAAATACGTTTCTATTTGAAAAAAGAAAATTTCATATATAATTTTTGGTTTGGGATTTAGTTAAAGGTGCAATTCATGATTTTGATGTGGCCTTTTTTCTAGCTAAATAAAAAGAAGAGTACAACATAAATATATACTGAAAATTTCACTTGATTCCGACCGTTCGTTTCAAAGTTACAAGCTTTTCAGCATTTTGAAAATCCCCATAGACTACTGTGTTGGAATTATTGTCGGGGCCCCGACAATAATTAGAAAATGACACATTTTCTCTTTTTTCTCAAAAACGCAAGCACATATGAAAGAATGGTTTGAGGATCGTAACATATACCACTTGAGGATTCTTTTAAGCTAAAAAACTCCGATTTGATAGAGGTGACCTTGAGGATGAAAAGTGGATCATGAATTGCCCCTTTAATAAATATTTACAAATGGGGAAAGATTTGATATGGAAATTGCAGATTCTGGTTGTGTAATTTATTTGTTATGCTGCTTTCATACTCGTGTAGTTTTGCAGCTTTGTCGCTGAGTGACGTATATTTTTTTGCAAAAACTTGCCGCTTACGGTTGTCGTAGCGGCAAAGCTACATGTTGCTGAGATAATCGTTATCGGCAAAATTTTGTCGCACGACAAGAATTTTTGAGTTGAAATTAATTCAACTTTCAGAGCGACATGAAGCGGCAAATCTGAAAAGCGACAAAACTGCAAAGCTACAAAAGTGTGAAAGGAAGCTAACAACAGAGCTGCAAAGCTACAAAGCGACAATAAGTATGAAAACAGCATAAGTTTGCCAATTTTAAGCTAAATAGCAATTGAAAAGGCAAAAAAAATGTATTGGCTTTATCAACTTCTTGATTGACAAATTTTGAAATTTAAATTTTTTTTGGTATAACTCATTTGGTCATATATAGTTGTATTTTAGAAAGGCAACTTTTGACCCGTGTGCTTGAATGTGTCACATTTATGCAACTGCACTGTTAGAAAAAAAAATTAAACATTTTCCTTTTTGTTAGGTAAATTGGAGGTAAAAACAAAGTAAGCCAACTTGATGTAATGAAAAAATAACACAATATATAGGCCTAAATCATAGAAAGTGTGTATATAGGCCTAAAGTAAATACAACAAGTAAAAACAGGAACAAAATAAAGACTCACCAAAAATTCAGATATACATATAGAACGGCACAGGTTTTGTTAGGTATTTTCTATATTTGAGTATTTTACTAAACAAAATTTACTGGAAAATAAACAAAATTATTTTACCTAACAAAGAAGTAACATTTTACTCAGAAAAATGTTTTCTCATAGGAGTGTTGGGTAATGTTTTACCTAACATTTCTAACAGAATGTAGAATTTTGAATCATCAAAATCAAACACAAAGTCTACAACAAAAATGATTTATTGTACATTCTGATGCCATCTAATCTGCGTCAAAAAGCTATAAACATGTTTCAAAATATTCCTCCACATTTGAAAATATCCTAAATTCTGAGAGGAAATTACCATTTCCATAGCCGAAGGGTTTTTGATCAAAATACATGATTTTTTTCTTCTCTATCATGAAAAATAGAAAGCCAAATCAGCAATGTCAATGACTTTATAGAATTCAGATACCTACTCTCCAGAGGCTAGCTCAGCAGGTATCAAAACATTCTTGTCTATAAAAATGTTGAAATGCTGACAGGTTTTAATCTCTTTTCTAAATCTTTGTGAAGACATTTTGTTGTTATATACCTAATATCATGTTTCAAACATATTTTTTGAATTTTTGTTAAATAACAACAAGGAATTATCTCTCTCATGTTTCAAAAGGCAAAATTGGGATTAATTGGAACAGATTGCTCTTCAAAAGGGCAGCTTCAGGTTAGAAATCTGGAAGGGGTGCGAATGTGATTTGCTAGGATTTATATTCACCACTGATTCACACGGAATCACACTTGAACAAGATGCTTAAATGAAACATTCCGATCACTCAATATTGTATAAACCAATATTTTTGAACCCTAAATCACTTGGACGTTGATATCAACCTAAAGTATTCAAGTATCATTTCTCCACATCTGCAAAATTTAATTTCTAATGTATGGCTAATGGCAGGCGGCACAGGACACGCAATAAATTGCCTGTTTACCTCAGATTTTATGGGGTATTCATCCGCGGTATCCCCAGTATATATCAATGCGTAAATCAAAAAAGAAAAATAGTTCTTTAAAATAATGAAAATATCTTTTTAATTTTACAGGGTTGAAGTCCCCACCCTAACGGTTTTGAAATCTGCATATTTTTGAGCTTAATAGTTATAATTCAAGTTTTTTGAATGGGAGTTTCAAAATCTAATGACGTCACGTCCTCCCCCCCCCCCCCCCCCCCCCCCCCCCCCCTTTCCCGGCTGATGGTTAAGTTCATGGCATTCAGAGCGTATGCAGTGGTTTAAAAAAAAATCTTGAGCAAATATTTAATGTCTTTATATAAATCACCTGGCCTTATTTAGTCTGGTTTATTTGCCTATCAATACTTTATTATGAATGACAAAATTAAGACCATTTGCACAAAAAATATCAATTTTTTATAGCTTTCAAGGTCAATGTCCATATTGGTAAACAAAATACAGAGAATTTTGATGTTGATATTTCAGGAATGCAAAAATACTGATTCAATATTTGAACTACTGGAGCACTATCAATACACTGAGTGAGGGAAAAGAGAAGATACTGTGTGTATCCCATCATGCATTGCTTCCGGTGGGGTTGCTTGTATGGGAAATCATGTGAGTAGTTAGTGATGAAATGCCCAAAATCAAAGCTATTTGTTATTATAATCTTGCATTTTGGTCCGGCATTTTGGGCATGTTTCATCTCTAACTACTCACATGACTTCCTGTACAAAATTTGCCACAGGAAGCAATGCATCATGGGATCTTCTCTTGAGTGAGGGTGTGCTCTAGAACTAGAGTCAAATTTGTCACATCTAATCAGATTTGTATTCAACAATATTCCTTTGACAAATGGGCTAATACATCTAGTCCATAAAATTATTCCACATGTCGCTTCTATTACAAAAATGTCATAAATAGTCACAAATATGTTCAAATAATTTGTATCAAGAGAAAGCACAGTAAATGTTGGAAAGAAAATTTGTAAATAAATATTCTGGGATGTTAAAAAAATAAGTTTGAAACATCAATAGTGGTATGACAACATGAAGTTTAATTCATACAATTTTCTATAAACTCCAGATCAAACAATGGTATCAACAAGAGCATGTTTTACTCTAGGCTGTTCATCATACAAAAATGGCTCAATTTAATTTAAAATTATTGCAACTTTATTCAAAATGAGAATAAAATTGGATTTTTCTGTTGAAAAAAATTCTACTATGTAATGTCGTCTTGTTTAAGCTTTCGCAAGGAAACCCAACTTGGTATTTGGTAAGTAAGCTAAACGAAGCTTTTCTTCAACAGGGTTCTGAGGTGGTTTTAAATTCAGTTTTTGAATGCACATATTCTTGAAGACTTGAGTAATAATAATAATAATAATTGGATTTTTATAGCGTTTTTTAACTGCAAAGCGCTGTCGCCAATTATTATTACGCTGCCGTCAGGAAACCATCACAATCATTTCACATTAACTAGTTGTCGCTGGCCAGGCGCGCATCCTATCTGCACTTAGATTGTAATGTTCCCCATAACAGCTACCCAATAACGCTCGGGTCGACGAAGCAATGAGGATTAAATGCCTTGCCCAAGGACATAACTTGTTGGCTTTAGCGGGGCTCGAACTCGCGATCTCATGATTCGGAGTCTATTCCACTAGACACGAGCTCCACGAACCTGTGGAAGCGAATATGGACTGAAAACCAAATGCACATAAAGCGCCGGGCAGGGAATCGAACCCGGGACCTCACTGGTGCAAAGCGAAGGAACTACCGCTGCGCTAACCCACTCCCCTAACTTTTCACAAGATGCACAGCAATATTTTTTTTTCTTTACAAAATCATCACTTTGCTCACTTTTCCACTGAAAGTGACTTTATGACATTTAAAAGGATTTAAATCTGGATGTTCCAATCAAAAAAAAAAAAAACTACGACTCAAGTGACATTTCCGTATTTCTGTATACCTACCAACAGGAAAGCTATATAAATTACCAGTGTTACCTGCAGTTCAACTATTTGCAAAATTTGTCGTTTTCACAATAATTACCAGGGTGACAAAAGATTAAAATGGAAAGGAATTTGTTTGATTTGTGAAGTTTAAATCATGCATTAATTTCATGGTGGGAGTTCATGGTCATACAAGTTATTTTAAGCAGTAGGTAATTTACCAGGTTCATGACCTAAAAATTTGGACAAGTTTTGAATAGTTTTCTCTCTGTATAATTTATTGTATAAATTGTATTGAAATTTGCTGTGATGTTCAAGTTAGGAAAAGTGGGCATTGTTAAAATGGCAGCCAATTAGCTGAGACAAATTGGTCAAAATTGCTGCACCAAAAGGATTTTTTAAGCTATCGTTTAAAGGCCGTCACAAATTTTGTGCAATATTTGTATACAAATGTCAACAATTTTTGCTGAGAAATTGCACACATCTTAAAAAGTTTGACAAAAATAATAAAATGAACACATTATTGAAACCATATACCCATGTAAATTCAAACATTTTGCATAAAGGGACCATGACAAAAATTTGCATTGCAGTGGGCCCAATTTTGCTACCAGTGTTTACAGCAAATCCCATACCAGTCTTTATACAGAGTCCCCAATATACATGAAACTCATTGATTGCAGAAAAAA
The DNA here is from genome assembly GCA_000969725.1 of Ophiothrix spiculata. Lineage (NCBI taxonomy): Eukaryota > Metazoa > Echinodermata > Ophiuroidea > Amphilepidida > Ophiotrichidae > Ophiothrix > Ophiothrix spiculata. The sequence continues at coordinate 51,296 of JXSR01S062924.1, forward strand.
TATGAATAATGCAGAAAACACAATTTGCAAAAAAGTAACACTTTCATCTGTGTCTCTGAAAACAAGACATTTGACTAAGGCCAAAAAAAATAAATTGTTTGCTTGTCCTCAATTTATTTTGAAAAATTGGGTGGGTCGGTCGGTCAGGATTTCTTTTTTTTTTTCCCCCTTCTTTTTTATTTACAATCAAACTCAACTGTATACAAAATAATAATAAGATTTTGGTGTCAAAATAAATCAGCATACATTACGAAACAATTAAAATACTCAATACAAACTATAAAATACATTTTTCCTGCATTTTCAGAATGCAAAAATCTGAAAAGGAAAAAAAAAATTCAGGAATTTCCAAAAATAGGATCGGCATTTTTTTGTACAGTAAATAGAAAAAAAAACTTTTTCCTGATTTCTAAAATTAGGGTCAGTCGGTTGAGGACAAGCAAACAAGTTTTTATTTTTGGCCTAAATGCCTTCAAACATTTTGTCAATATTTCATTCAAATCATTTAATCAATATTTTGCTTCAGAGCATGAATGAGAATTGTCAAGTTCAAGTTTGTCACGCAATATTATTGATTATGGAAAGTGAAACTAAAGTTGACAATTTTAATTTTTTCTGAAAGCAACATTTATCAATGTTTCTCTAAAATAAAATAATTAAGTCAATGTTCGCTGCAAAAAAGGAAAGATATTCCAGTTCAAGTATGTCTCGCAACATCATCATACAAAATGCAGACAGTATAGATATTAAAAGTAACATTTCTCATATAAAAATAAAATGTTAACAAATTCCTTCAAAACATGGAAGTGATCACGTTCAATTTTGTGTGTGCTTCATTGACATTTATCAGTTTATTATCAAATATATTATTGCAAATGCCATGGAATACACGTATTTGAACATGCAATGTCTTGGTTTATATCATGATGATAAATGTCATAATAAAACAAGCTAAAAATAAATTTGTTTTGATATTGTGACATTAGTAAGCTGTAATAAATGCCTAACAATGCTGAATCTCTACATAATCCTAATATATGTACAGAGGAAAGTCAAGAAATAAAACCTTTGAAGTCAAGTTACATCATAGACGGTAGATGCCCACCAAATTGCACCTTGATGGAGAAAAAGCGGAAAAAAGTGTTCTTTAGTTCCCATCAAAAACTTGACCCTAACCATGACCTGACCCTAACTCACTAAACCATGACCCGACCTTAACTCTCTAAACCATGATCCGATTCTAACTCACAAAACCATGATCCGATTCTAACTCACTAACCATGACCCAACCCTAACCCTAAACATTCCTAAACCCTCACCCTTACCGTCACCCTATCCCTAAGTTTGGATGGGACCTAAAGTAAACTTGGTCCGAAAATGACTTTATTAATTAAGTTGTGATGCATGGCTGAAGATTTGCGATGCATCATGGCTCTGATGGCTTACTGTAGATTTGTACATGGTGGTGTGAGCCATGAATGGAGATATTAATCAGGTTTTGATGCAACATGGCTCGCATGGCTTACTGTATATTTTGCACATGGTGGGATGAGCCATATGTGAAAGAATACAATGCTTTTCTTAAAGTTTTTCTTATGGCTTACTCTAGATTTGTGTGATGCATTGTGGCTCTTATGGCTTACTGTATATTTGTGTGATGCATTGTGGCCCTTATGGCTTACTGTAGATTTTTGTGATGCATTGTGGCCCTTATGGCTTACTGTAGATTTGTGTGATGCATTGTGGCTCTTATGGCTTAAGGGCCAAAACATAGTCGGCCTCCAAACAAAATCCACGGTATGGGTTGCGTTTACAAACAATGGGGCTCTGCACACTGAATTTCTGTT
>JXSR01S062924.1:71630-91470 GCA_000969725.1 Ophiothrix spiculata
TCGGGGAATTATCGGGGAATTATTTTATAAATTTGGGATGACCAGTCTGGAAATGACAGATTATGTTAAAGATAAGACTATTTGTATGGATGTTTTCTGTATTTTTTTAGTTCGATAGCTTATCCTATTACATGTAGTATCATACATGATACAGCATACTGACCATGATAAAGGCTATAGGCCTACCTTCTTCTTCATAGATATTTTCTTTTTGTTTGTTATGTATATAGTTTTCCCAGTTTGCTTCTTTTGACATGATTTCAGAACTGAGAACAATTTGTACATACTGGCATTTAGCAAGACGTAAAATCATATCCAAAATTTATCATCGATGATTATTCTGCTAGCAAATAATCATCGATGACAACGCTAAGTATGAACGCGCGTCGTTGACTAAAGATCAATATTTAATCATCGATGATTAGTTGTCTTCGATGATTACACTTCGTATGAACAAAACTATTGTCTTAAAAACCTAATACATTCATATTAGAATTTTAATCTCTATTTGCAAATAAACCAGTACTTATGAGTAATAATTTGCTTTCTTTAAATCTTCTTATGATGGGCAAAACATATATTTCTGTAATTTGAAAAAGGTGTGGTTGATAGCACAATAAATCCATTGCCCTTTAAGCTTAAATCCGATTACTAACCACACTTTGCCATCTGTTTTATAGACGTAAACAAGGAACAAAATAGATGGAACAGAACTTACAACATTAAACCTAATTACAGCTACATGTAGCATTTTAAGCTTTTCAGAATAAGAACATTTTTTTTTTAAATGATGATTTTTCCTTCTATTCCATGACTCCCTTCCCAGCATTTCCCCTATATATAATCCATCTGAAACATACTACGAGGTCTATGGTTTTTACAAAATGCAGGGATACCACTTGGGTACGGACAATAAATAGGAAATTAGTCTCGATCGGGTACTAATTTCGAATGGAGGGAGAAAAGCTTCCCCTTGGAAAAGATTTTTGATAAAGCTCACTTTTCATACACATTTTGACCCTTTGAACCATTTTATGCATCTTTCGATCACTTTAAATAAAAAAAAAAACCTTACATTTTTGAAACTCTGATCTTTAAAAAAAATGGGAAATGCTCCAAAATGACCAAAAAGTAGTTAATTTGGCATCCCTGAAAATGGTTACAAAATTGGGTTGCAAGAAATATATAGAATACATATGTCCAATGGATCAAATTAAGGAAAAATATTAGGTTTAATAAGATTTTATTGAGAATTGAATCTTGTATCAAATTAAAAAAATCTAGGGTCTTGTCAAACACCTGAAGGCATTACATGATTCTGCTGAAAATCATCTTTATTTATCTATTTGTACTTCTAAAAATATATTACACACATAAATCTAGAAAACAATTGTTTATTATGCACAACCAAAAATTTCCTTTCAAACTTTGCATCAAATGTCTATTACTAGCTCAAAATTTATTAAACTAGAAAAAACTTACTCACATCAACCAACATTGATACTTCATATTTTGACAAGCAATGTGCTGCTGTATTCATTTCAAAGTTTTCTGATACAACCGATGTATGATAAGGGTCCTATTTGAAATTTAACCCCTGGAGAACCTGTCACAATTCTTTGCAATTCTGCTCACATCATTGGCAATATTACTTGTGTAGCTATATCTAATAAATCTCATGAAAGTGGGGGATCTGGGGCGGCACAGATAAGTTGATGTCGACAGGGTAAACTTTAAAGATTCTGAAGGGTAATTTTAAGGATTCTGAAGGGCAGCCATTTCCAAAGCAATTTTGAAAAGGTACTTTATTCAATTATTATATGTTTATAGCATTAAGATTTGTTAAGTAATGGGGCATCAATGCAACTGGTAGGGGCATTGGGGCAAATCACAATTAAAATTACCCTGGATGTCGACATGCTTGACAATTTTTATGTAAAAATGCACATTTTCAACATGAATGAGACTATAATTGCTCTATGACTATTCTTGATTTGTTTCCATATATTGACTTAGCATGTTGCCTCGATGTCATTAAATTGTCAATAGCCCAAAGTGGACATCTCAAGATCAGAAAATAAAATTTCATCAGCAATAGCGCATGTAAACTCACAAAACAACGTACGTTTGTGCATGATTAACAAAATAATACAACTATCACTGCTTGAAATTTCATCCCGATTATTGGATTCAGGTTTGCTTTTACCAGACATAAGATATGTGATGAACGTCCACTCCTAGCCTTTACTTAAACAAACTCACATCTTACCCAAAATCCTGGCCCAACATCTTAAAATCCCATCCCTCTTATCATATACCACCTATTAAAAGTTTCTGACCTGCTGATTTAGTTTTTCTGTTCACATGTTGTTGTTTTTTGGTTTTTTTGAGCTGGCGCTTGTTGCTACCCTTGTTTTTCAAGAAAGCCAACTCATTCATGCATGGATATACAGGTTGTGGTTGGTCTAATTCCACTGTTTGTAAAACGCTGACGGCCGCACGCTATGCCTTAGTTAAACGATGCAATACGCAGGCAACCTTAATCAACAAAAATGTTGTATATCCCACTAGACTACACTCTTCTCCTCCCCTCCCTTATAACGAGAAAGAAACCTGCCATAATGCAGCTCACATAATGGCAATATTTCTGTTGTAATTTATTAATCAAATAAATGCATATATGTCTTTCTTTTTTCTCTTGCTGACTCCGAGCCCAGTGCTATTCCACTAAACCCCAGGACTAAACCATACTGCAGCTTGCCCCTTCCCCCTCCCTAACTAGAAAGAAACCCGCCATAATGCAGCTCACATAATGGCAATATTTCTGATGTATCTAATAAATCAAATAAATGCGTATGCACATCTTCCCTTATTTTTTCAGCATGTCAAAATCATCGCAATAATGACACTCTAGGATTCATGAGTGTGTTTTGATTTGAATGTGCCAGGAATAGGATATTAGGATATTAATCGGGGGAGGGGGGGGTGTTAGTGGCCTGGGAGACACTCAAGTTTGGGTTGATTGGGCAATGGTGCTGAGAAATTTAAAGAGTCATTCATGAAAATTCAAATTTTAAAGAAAAGGTGACCCATCCAAGTGTCAAATCTCCAAAATTAAATATCTAATTTCTACAAAATTGTAAATTTGTCACAAAAATTACTATTTTGGATCTTGTTAATGTTCCCGTTTTGATCAATTTTGAAAAGAAGGCCCATCAAAGTACCAAATTTTGTTTAAAAAAACACCCATTGAGGTGCCAGAAAACATTACACTTTTGCTCTAAGTACGACCCCTCCCCCTGCTAAGCAAAACATGTATACAATATTCAATTGTGCAACCAAAACAGTAGGTTACAACAATGTTGAATCTTTTCAGGCTAACTTATTTTGTGATAGTTGAATTCTCAAGTTGAGCATCAGTACCACATCAAAGAGGAAGTACCCACCCACCTCTCCCGGGGATATTAAACAAATTTTGGAACCTGTCAATTTTTTTTTCAAAAGCAGCTGGAAGGCAGGATCTTTTACATTGAAACAGTAATGACAATAACCTTAATGTGATACATATAGTAATGCAAATTGTTACTAAATTCCCGGGGGGGGGTACTTACATTGACGGAAGGTACGGGTATGTGCCGCCCTCAAGACCCCCTTTTCAAGCCTCCTCTTCCGCTCCCCAAGATGCTCTTTTCACGATTACTTCAGTTCCCAAGACCCCATTTTCAAAGAAAATGACTCAAAAATGTCTTTTATTATGTTTTCAAGCTAATTTTGAGCGATTTTCAGCTCAAATAATCGTATTTTTATTGGAAAAAGGCAGTTCCTGAGACCTCAATCCGGGAAAAAATCAGTTCTATAGACCCTATTTTGACCAAAAATCCGTTCCGCAAGACCCTATGTTCGATATCGCGGATCTCACATACCTACCAATTTTTTTTTCGAGTACCCCCCCCCCGGGACTAAATTACTCTTAAAATAAACTACACCACAACTCTAATATTACATTGACACATATGAAATAAAATTGTCTACTCATTAATTTTATAAACCACTCAAAACTTGAGATATTTTTTCTAGCAACAAAAAAAAATTGTCTTATCATGAAAGGCTTTACATAAAAAATGACTACCTATACTTATGCAGATTTGCGAAACAATCTTTTTCAAGGTTGACAATTTTTTTAAGCTTTAAAAACCATAAGGCATATGACATAATTTAATAGATTTAAATACAAGGGATTTCTAAATGCAAAATTACATTTTACGTGTATTTCTATTGGCTCACAAATATTTATAACATTACAAAAATCATATTTTTACCTTTCCTCAAAAATTTAACGAAAGTGTTCCTTTATGTTTTTTCTTATCTGCCGGGGTTCCAAAGTAATTAAAGTTTATTAGAAGTGCTATTTTTCTATGTATTGAAATAACATGGGCGATGCAGCGTATGAATACCCGATAAAATAGAGCAGTAAAGAGACATAAACACCCTACTTAGTTTAAAAACAATGAACGTTTTTCATCAAATAGTTTGCTTGATAGTTGTTCATTTATCAGTTCAGAGCCCACTAAAGATCTGCACACAACATAGAAGATTCAGTTCTCAAGTTAACAACAGCCCCTAGAAAATATTCAAAATTCATGTACTAATATTCAGAAATCCCAGCTTATCGACAATGAAATCAACCCATTATTTTCATATAAGGTTTCATGCATCTTGTCAATATAGAATAGGTCTTAAAGATCTCAGATCACCTGACTGAAATAGATCACAGTTAGATCATATTTTAATATTCTGTGCAAAGTTTATACAGATTTTCTGTCTCCCAGCCTTTAAATACTGGTATTAAATGAATGTCTTGGGAATTCTAGTGACTAGTTAACTTCACCGACGCTTTCATCCAAATTTTGCTCCATTCATTAGCATTCTCTGACAAGAGTATTCTGTTACACCGTAATAACCACATTTTCTCAGAAATATAAAAGCTATCAGATGAAGATAACAATCAAATTTTACAATAAATTACTTTTTCATATACGCATTGATAAGATCTCTGATTTTTTTCCCTATGAAATCTAACATTAATTTGATCAACAATATATTACATGTATGTTGCTGTAGCATTTTTTGTTGCTTGATCAATTAAGAAATTATTTCTTGGCTTTAAGGGTCTTCGTAATTTTCTGTAAGTAATAATATCTAATTCTTCAGAAATCAAACTATAACTGATCTGAGAAATAGTGTCCTATGTTACATTGCATATTGTGAGATACAAAAATCAGATAAAACATGTTGGGTTTTTTTGTTTGTTTTTTTGAATTAGAGATGAAAGATTACACATTGAGAGATTTGTCATTTTATTAATCAATCCACTTTTCAGAAATCAAACATAAAATTAGGGAACAAAATTACAATGGTGTTGGACAATTATATCAGACAAAAATATCATAAAAGCCAGCACAATGTGTTACTTAAAAAAATGGCTGCATAAATCAGGTCTAGCCAAAACACAAAATCTGCTTTCAATATTCCTTAAAGCAATACTATAAAGTGTTTTTTTTTTTTTTTGGGGGGGGCTTATTGGGTTCGTTTTTGGTAGATATGAATACCCTCCAAACAATTTTGCTTAAAGATGCTTGGTTTTTCTGATATGGCCATTTGTTGAATTAAATTCGGGATCCCAAATTTAATTCCACATGTATTAGTATAGGAAAGGATACATGTGCCTTTTATTCATATATCAGTGGCAAACCAATTTTTTGACAAACACACTTGAAAACGCTTTTAGATAGTCACATTCCTTCATTTTATGCTGTTTTTACTGTATACCATTTGTGATCAAAATCGTATAGTATTGCTTTAAATCTTTCAACATTAGTTCATAGCAACCCAAGACTCCAAGACTTTGGAAATCCAACCGAAATCTAAATATTGCACTAGACTTAGATTTCACACATAACAAGGGAACAGATCTGAAATACGAAAATAATATTGCAGCATGCAAAGTCTTATTAACCACTGCACAATGTGGTTTGTAAAGCGAGAGATTATGGTTATGCCTAAAATGCACAGCATTCACCATTTTTCAAAAACCAAAAGCCTTCATGCCTTGGTAAATCATCTGCTAAGAGATTATAACCCTATACCAAAACCTACCATGATGGAAAACTAAATTTCAACCAATCCTGACAAACGATTTAGACTATTAAAAGAAATTAAGTTTCTAAATTGGCTATATATCATGTTGGAAAATGAGAAACATCCCTAAGGCGCCGATTTCACATAAAATTGCTCTAAAAATTGACAAAAAAATTGTCACAGGAATGTTCCCTATAACAACTCCCTCAGAGCTACTTAAGAAATTAACAGCTGAGTCAATAAGGAGAAATTCTAGAAGAGTTTGTTAATAGGTAGAGTGAAAATATCATATGAGTAAGATGAGTCTTGAAAGATAACTAGATAGCGGTATAAAACATATACCAGGATGCAATCTGATTGAGATTAATTACCTAGGATGTCCCATAATGCAATTTGATTGAATATCTAGAAATACCAACCATAGGTCCTGTTCATGTAAAGATTATAAAATTCCATAGTCTAATAATGGAACACTCTTCGTTCAAAAAAAGAAGGGAGTTGTCTTCCTACAATGCAACTGTTATTAAAATTCAGCTACATTCCAAATTTATTATCATGCTTCATTGCAAATCATAACTGAAAGGGAATCGCTATTCAAGTCTCTTTAGTAAATACACATTTAATCAATTAATAAAGATTCTAATCAATTAATAAAGATTCTAATCCTTTATAAGTAAAAATATTCTCTAAGTGTACATCATCTGTTATTTTTCAAGATACTTATAAACAAGACATCACTTTTGTAATGAATTGTGGGAAGTATATCTGACAACATGGGATGCTCAAGAATGTCAAGATGTGTTGCTATGGTTACTATGCTCACCTTGGATGTGTTGCCGGGCTCCATCACCCTCTTGATACGGGATATGTACACTGAAGGAGGATTTTTGGCATGAACTAATTCCTGCAAAATAGATGACAATATGAATAGATAGGTTTTACTTCATGGTTTTATGAATATTGTTTTATGAATAATCAAATACAAAATATTGGGTGCAAATTGTGACCATCCAGCTCAAACCAGCCACAAAGTCAGCCCCTGGTCATTTTTTACTTTTTTACATATCTGCAAAGTCTATGTCAAAAGGTTTAAATGACACCTCAATGAACTTAAGCCGATATCCAAAATTCAATGTATGGTCATTCAAAGTTTGTCTTCAAGTAAAAGATGAAACTGAGATAAACACATTCAAAAACCAGTAAGCTATAATATTTTCTGCTGATGGTCCTACTTAGAAGTAAGATGTGGATTTTTCATATTTGAGTTCAGATTTTCGAAATAAAACTTTACATGTGTTTAGCAGAATGCAAAAGAAAATATTTGCTTGAAAATATTTTTGATGTTGGCCTGTTATCCTTATCCAAAATTTTCACACCAATCAAAAGTTAAAATAATGCACTCTTACCTGATCGCATATGAGGTCCCATTTTTTCTCGTCGTCATATTGCCTGAGAAGTTTGGCTTTTTCTGGCGGCAGGTCCATCTGAGCCTGAAAAACACACAAAAATGGAGACACAGTAAATATCAAAATCACCTTTTCCTTGATTTGTTTATCAATCAAAAAGTTCCTATAGTCATATCCCAGTGCTCAGACTTGTATGTAATCCACAAAGGAAAATTCTACTGTACCAGAAAACGTTTTACGACGACAAGCCACCTCTAGCTGAAATATAAGAAATAATTGTTAGAGAAAATCCACAATTTTGTTAGTACAGTTAAAAAAAATGATTAACACATCGTATAATCATATTGCGGTACTCACTTCTGGAGCAATGAAGTCAAAACTATAACATCTTCGACCAAAACAAGAAATTTTACCACAAAACATTGTGTAATGGTAGAACTGGTATAGTTAAATGTAAGATCATGTATATAGTTAAGTCCACAACGATAAATCCCTCCGCACGAAAAAGCAGTATCTCCAGGATACGACTTTGTAAATATAAACGCTAACTATTAAAAATAGACAGACTCTGTCCCTAGACTCGGGGTCATAGGTCATCCATGGATAAATAAACATCCTAAGGATTATAATAGTAGTGACCTATATTATAAGTTGGACTGGAAATTGATGGGATCACTAATACTTGATCCAAATTTAAATGCTCAATTACGTGCACTGTAATATTAACCCTTATGTTGTTGGACAATTGCCGATTTACATACAACACAAAATGTTTCTTTTTTATCAGTAGATTAAATTTAGATCAACAAGATCGTGGACGTGAGGCCTGAATGAAGAGCGTTTGATAAAATGCCCTGTGTATGTATGAATGTATCTAGCGTTTGGATTCAGTTTTAACTACATGTATGCAGTTTGTTTTAGGGTATTAAAGGCAAAATGAGGTTGCTCTGGGATCAAAATTGGCCTGTATCAACAAGCTACACAAAAAATTCTTAATTCCAAAATTTTGAGCCTAATTGGACAAACAGTTTTTGAGACAATGCTGTTTTAACTTAAGTTTCTTTGTATTCTATTGTTTTTGTCAATATATTGATGATGTTAATCAGGAAAAGTAGCAAAATGTGCTCTTTAATTTTAATTTTTACAATATGTTTACAATATTTTATGAATGAACCATCATACTACTTTTACCTAGGCTCTTCCGATTTCGGTTGCACGAGTCATTTCAAGAGTGGACTAATAGTGCATTCAGAATACAGCAATTTCATCATTGCAACAGCATTCAACGTCTACAGATGTGCAGTCTTTAAATTTTAATGCAGACTACTTATAGCGCATGTTCTGTATATCGATAGATATCGAGCGGTGTTGCAGTGATGAAATCGCTGAACTCTGAATGCACCATTAAACTTGTGCCAAAATTGAACCACTTTAAAACGCTTAATCGCAACCACATTCAGGATAGTCAGTTGAGATATTAGTCAGATCCAACTATATTTATCATCTAACATGACAGTGAATCAGATAACTGATTCATTGTAAACGTATAAATATAGACAGTGCATCTCCGTCCTACATCAAATCTTTGATTCATTTCAAGATCATTCATCCTGATTTGCACTTGTGGTAAGAGAACATTGAGTGTAAACGTTCAAATATGACTTTGGTGATGACTTTATTCGGGAAAAAAAACACTTCATCCATCATGTGGCAAGAAATTATCTTGTAAAAGAGGGCTTAAAAACTTTAATTTACACAACCACTGACCAGCAGCAGTTTACAGAATTATACATTTCTGTTTATATGCCTTAACTATTATACTATATCTCATTTCAAAATTTGTTTTTCTTTTCAAATCGGGTCGTGTACGACATACTTAACGCGCGTCAACAGCGTGAGCATAATCAATCAAAATCAACAAATTACTCCCTGCAAATATGTGCGTAAATAAGTGCATCAGTATGCAGAAGGCCTTAAACAACATGCTTTGGAAAGAAAAACCCAGCGAATGAGTGAAAAACAACTCTTGAGATAAACTACAGGCCTGGAAAAACTGGCTTGGCCACCTGACGGCCGGGAAATTCAGGAAGCTTGCGGGAAATTCATAAGCTTTGCAGCCATTTAATGCGGGAAATGTGGAAATTTCAGTTATTGATTACCGGGAAATTTACATAATTGATAAAACTATACCTATAACCATCTCAATCACATATGCAACATAAATATTTCTTAAACAAATTAATAATTACTCTAAGCCAACATATTAAAATAGAACATATCAATGTCATTTCTGTAGCTTTCTAACTCATCCCTTGGTTCATTTCAAGTAAAATGTGTTCCGATTTACTTCAATTGGAGGAAATTATACTGATAACTTTCAAAGGTTAGTACACTAGTGACACATTAGTTATTAGTCACATACTTTACACGAAACCTGCCACTCTCCCAACACACACAACAGAAAAAAAAACGAAGGTGACGAAAAAAAAGTGTTAAAGGCCTGATGGCCCTAAATTTGCGTTTTGGAAGAATTTTGTCTTTTATTTATTTTTGTCAAAATCATCAGCCCTTTTTTTGGCCAAAACTGTGAAATTTCTATGTAAAAATTTTCATTTTTTTCTCCCATTTTTTCAGATTTTTAGGTTATTTTTAGGAAAAAATATACTTTTTAGAAAAAAAAAATTGCCCGACCGATTGAAGGTCAGCTGGACATAAAACAGGGTTTTGCTTTTTGTCCCCTCAGATGATTATATTCTATGAGAAGGCAAGAAAATATATACGCCGAAATATATTTCTTTGAAGAAATTTGATGAAATCATTAAGAATCACAAGTCATATCTCAACTTTCCAAAGTCAATAAAATAAAAAAAAAAAAAAAAAAAAAAAAAAACGCAACACACACTGGATTGTGAAAGTGCCAAGAGACACAAGACAAACAATCACTTTTTTAGCCTAATCATTTCTAAAATAACATCCACTAAGATACTTTTAGATCTACATATCAGATTAAAATGATCTTCCTAATGACTGAAATTAAGAAGTATCATTCCCTACTAAAACAAGATTTCCTCGTGTATCATATTACATAGCGTATATGTCTTGATCCAATTTCACATATAAATCATACTATCAATAATATATGATGGCATGAACTTGAGATAATGCTGTGAAGAAAATCTCAGATATGAAAGAAAAATTTCTATTAATAACTCTAGAAATAAACTTGATATAGTTCATTTATTGATAAAAGAAGATGTTCAGACTATGCCATCAAACGATAAATGTTAATATCATTTGATGCAGATTATTCATGTCAGCTCCAAAAACAAAACAAAAGCATTATATGTTTTTCAAACCCAAAGCATTTTCTGTTTTTCAAAAGTACATAGCTTGTAGCCTCTATTTAGGAGTTCTTTTATAGATATTTCGTTTTCTTAATCTACAAGCTCTGCAACTTCATTATGCCTAAATAAATAGATGCTCCTATGTAGCAGCAACAAGATACTAACAGTTTTAAAAATATCTTTAAAGTGCCAGTATCCTATCTGGTATGAAATTTGTGTCGGTCAATGAAAGTGGTTTTGATCCTTAATTAAAAGTGTGATAAGAGGATGGGATCAGTATGATTATAAGGAGCCATTCGGTGCAACAAATCATTACGGACTAAAAAAACACAGATGTATTTCAGATGAGATATACACACGGAATCATCGTTATGTTATAAAGTTTTTAGCTCATGATTTCTTGCACCGAATGGCTCTACATAATTATACAATTATTCAATCACATGGTATGATACTGCATTTTACATAAAATGCAGTATCATAAGCTGATATCATGAAAAATGATGTGTGTAATATAAAGTTACATACAGCTAAAAATATTTTTGATGTTGCACAACAAATGACATTATTCAATTTGTTAACAGCATGACAACAGTGATAACATTTTGATTGGACAAGTTCATTCAGATCTCGCATTCACAATCATTTTCTGTGACTTGCAAAGCTCTTTGTTTTCAACAGATGCTGTGAAAGGGAAATATTTAAAAGACAAACTCATACAAGAAATCCAAATTCAATACACAACTTGAATCACAAGTAAAACATTTGAACTTCACCTACGAGATGAGACAGCAATGGCTTAAGGTAAAATAATTGATAAGTTGAAAGCAGCAACCTCATAAAAGAGGACATGTTTCAACTAGCCATATAAATTGGGCAGGACTAACTAAACTCCACCTGTATAGCGAGGCTACTATTGCCCAGAGAGAAAAAGTGAATAAGTTAAAAGCGACAAGCTCATAAAAGAGCACTCGGCGCTACTTCCACAAGGAAATTTACCCTTTTTAGTGTGCACTCACAAAATCTACTGCAACGGTTTCCACAAGTCTATATTTATCATCTAGATGATAAAACTAGAGCTGTGTGGCAAAACCGCATAAATTCTAAAATAAAATTCACGATATCCTCTTTTCAAATGTCACAGTTGTATCGAGTTGAGACTATGAGGGGTGTTCAATAAATTCATGGCCTGAAGTAGAAGTAGATGAGCTTTGCAGATTTCATTAATATGCGATGTAGTTTAACTTGATTGATGATATCTAGAAACTTTCAGGTTAATACCTGATTTTGTTTTTATTTTACAGAAAAATAAAATTTGCCAAGGGCCACTGAGCTATATTGCTGTACACATGCGTTACCAGAAAAACACGACAAAAGGGTAATTTTTTTCCTGACCAACACGGAAAGCACTGCACGTGTTTAGGGGTCTAAAAACGCTGATTTTCAACAAAAACAGAAAATGTCCACAAAAAATGGTGTTTTCAAAACCTGAAGAAAAAATCCTTTCAGGGGGTAACATTTAGAGTAAAATACATGTTTTCCTTGGTTTAGGGCCATTTCTTCAAGGGAAGTTTTCTTCTTTTTTTTTTTGTTGATGCCGAGGCACCAACTATTTATTACAATTTATATTTTGTCACACATGAAGAACATAAGATACAATAATCATGATAATAATTAATACAAGTACATAATACAGCAAAATATCAGCATTAATTCTTGAGAAAAAATAAATAAAATTGAAATACGAAAGATGCTATGAAGAAATAAAAATTGGTAGGATCTGGTTGGAATATCTAAAGCACTTTTTAACGCAACTGTGAACAAAAAAGGGAAGTTACAAACTTGTTTAGAGGGGGTATTTTGTAAACCTATATTCACGCATGTGTATATTAATATATCTGGGTGCCCCCGGGGTATTTTAAGGGAGTATCTTTCTCAAGTGCTAGCGGGAGCCCGCGCGAAGACACATCAAACCTTGCCTGAGTTGAATTTGTTGGGTGTAGTGCCTGTGACTGAGATTTTAAGGTTAATGAATGTCAGTTAAGTTCTTTAATTTCTTCAGTTTTTTAGGTAAAAATTAATTCTCAGAAACCACAAACTGGCAAGTTTTAAATTTCTGTAAAATAGAAATGAAAACGGTATTTACTTAAAACTTCGCAAATATCAATCAATAACTTGAGCTACATAACATATTAACTCTTTCACTCCAGAATAAAATTTTCACTATCTATCCTATTTCACCAGAAAGCCGCTCTGAGCGGCTCACAGAGACCTAACTTTATGATAGCATACAATAATTGTAGTGCGCCAGGGTTGTTCACTTCGCTGATAAACATGATAGCACTAGATAGCTCTTTGTTTCAACTGCTTGCTGGCGAATTTTCGACCAATTTGTGCTTTGAAGTTTTTATTTTAGAGCTATTTGAAAAAATTGCGTCAAAGTAGAATTACCGGCAAAGCGTGCACCGCTGTGAGCGGCTTGCCGGAGGGAAAGAGTTAATAACAACTGCATAGCTCATATCTTCTACCTCAGGCCATGAATTTATTGAACACCCCTCCTACATGTAAAAGTAATTGTGCAATTTATGTCTCACCGTCTCATGATAAAACAATAAGGTTATTCATCATGTCCATATACCTGTTGCCTTATGTAATGAATTGCAAAAATAACATGTGTGATTTATAAAGTATCTAGACTTATCAAAGAACACCTCATTTGCCTGATTTAGACAGTTGGTTTGTAATAGGATGTATAACCTACAAATTGAGGTTCATCATAAACCATACACTGTGGTATCTGACTGTAGTGGATACATATACCACATTCAGACACATAAACAGGCGTATTAAGTCGTAATCAAGTTCATTTTTAATTTCAAAGACCACTCCAGATTAGCGAAAAGTAACTCGACTTGCAACTGGTCACACAGCTTTGATTTTGAAGTCGAATTGAAATTAACTTGAATTCCAATTTTTGAACGCCCTTTCAAGTGCACGGTAAAGTAAACACAAATTCAATACGACTAATGACAACAGATGTTTACACATGCGAAAAGTCATCATTTAAGTCGAGTAACATCGATTTACTAATGCATCTGAACTTGCTTTTGAGCAAGTTAAAAACATGATAAAAAACATCTTATCAAAAGGAGACTAAAGTTGACTGTTCTCACATGAGCGATTTTTAAAACCGATATAACTCAAATATGACTAAAAGCGACTAAAGATGACATGTTTGGTGTCTTTATGGTGTAAATGATTGGAGATACCAAAATGACTACGCCACTTCTAAGATAATGGTGTTATAGGGTTCAAATTGGGGAATTCAGGTCCACTAGAGTTTTGGCAAATCAACCTTGTACTTGTGTGTCCATGGGTGGCTTTAGGTGATGAAGCTAGAAACAGAAATCTAGATAACTTATTACATACACCTCTTTTACATGCAGTAGGAGCTTTCCATGCGTCAGACTCCTTCATCAAATTCAACTTACATGATTCTGCCACGCCCTCAACTGCCTCTGACGATTCAAATACAATTCCGTGGGAATGCTCTCAATAATATGCACGCTGACCTGGCGGTTTTCTTGGCGGCCTCCTTTGCCCGCTTTTTTACGATTGAGCACATGCCCATCGCTCGTAGTATTTTTCAATATGGGTTTACTGTAAGTCTTTGCACCTCCATTGGCAATTACGCCATTTGAAGGTGCCTGTCCCATTGCTCCGGTTATCATTGAACTGGTCGGTGGTCAAACACTTGGTAGAAAATCAGATATCTTTCACAGGTATTCCAACATATTTTTCACGATTGATAGCTGCAAAATATGGTCAAGAATTTGCTTACAATCTGCAACAATTTTGAAGATCTGCTTTATCTCTCATTTTTCTTCATATTACATCAAATTCAAGTCAATGCAAGTCAACTACAATCCAAATTCCAATTCATAACAGAGAAAATACAAAAATGACTATTTCAAAAAGAAACTACCATGATTTGTCCTCAAGTTCAATCTCCCCTTTCCTTCAATTAAAACGAAGATCACTCATATCAAGTTTGAACAAATACCTAAACACAACTTACACAAAAATGACAAAATTGACCTGAAACAAAATTTCATTAATTAAGCACATCAAAGCACTTCCTTTCAACTCATACCCTTCCAATTACAAGCAAACTTGAGTCCATTTAGACCGTGAAACAATTCCAGTGCCCCATTCATGAGTAGATAGATTATTCATCCAAAGATTTCATCATACAACTTAAGCTTTCAAAAAAAAAAAGATCACCACATCTGAATCAGAAGAAATTGATCATTAAGTTTCAAGGCATCGGAAAAGACAAATAATTTCAAAGGATAAAAGCAAAACAACATCCTTCCTCTTGAGTGCAATCACCTGAGGGTATGACCTACATTTTAATCAACTTGTTCTAGGACTATTTATCTTCTTCCACCCATTTTTCACATGGGCATATACAAATAGACTTGCCATTTGAAATAAGGTGCTCAGTAACATATTCCTCCTCCCTCCTTCCCTTCCTCCCTCCATCTCTCCCTTCCTCAGTCCCCCTACTGAAAATGAAAGAGCAAATTTTGAGGAGATCTGCATGGTTGGGATAGAGATCCACTCTTCGGGAAGCCGAAAAAAGTAAAAGATTGATTTAAGACAAGGCATTTTAAGAAAGGGATCACTTTGGCTTATAAAAGTACGTCTTGGTACACTTAACAGCGTAACAACAAGCATTGGTAATAAAACAAACCTGCGAACGAGTGAAAAACCGCCTCAAGATATAGTAAACCAGTTACTCATTTATAACAAACAATTTAAAAGTAAATGCGAAAGATTAAAGTTATAGTCAAAAAAATTTTTTTAAAGATTTAAATTTGGTTACAAGAAATTTAAATCTATAAGATTTTGTATTTTCAATCTTTTTTCAATCCAAAATTTGATGGAAAATTCCAATAATATTGTTATGAAAATTTAGTCTACATACAACAAGAGTTGTATTTTCAAACGTTTTGGATTCAAAATTTGATATTAGAGTTAATAACGTTAGTATGAAAATTCAGTCAACAAGATTTCGAGGTATCAATCTTTGGACTATAGTTCCTTAGATCTCAATCTTAACGATTTCGAAAAATATTAAGACACCCGATTAATCACTTGTAACACACCTAAGAATCAAAACAGTTCCAAATCAATTTAATTAACAGAGTCCCTCTTATTTCTCAAGGAAATCCTTACAAAACTAAATACTACCTCCCAAAAGAAATACTTTGAAACAGAATTAAGGAAGCTAGCCAGACCGTCCCTCTCGACTATTGCCAAACAACCTTTGTGATTCATCCATGACCATGTCATTAATTTCTGCGAATGCTGCTTAACACATGTCGTTATTACATCATATGTTACTTATATCTGACATATGGTCAGAAGAATAAGAACAAGCCAAAATAAAAACAACAACAACATCAAAACAACAAGGCATACAATTCAAAACAGCAACAACATCAAAACAGCATATATGATAATTCTAAGAAAACAAAACTATTAGGCCTACATCGTAAATATCATATTGCTGCCTTGATCTGCCTCCTCATTGGTTGAAGTCCAATAGAATTAGGCCTACTCAACCCCATTTCAAAGGCACATATTTAATGTTCAATTGAACAATTTCCTTATACATAAACAAAAACAAAATTCACATTTTGAAGGTCTGAACAAAGTCATTTGCACGTGCCTGTCACTATTGGAACAAGTTCAACATTTAACCTATTTAATTTATATATTAAAGGTTTGAACATCAGTAGCACATGTCTTTTATGAATAAAACTTCCCACTCTAATGAAAAATATCTTGCAAGATATTTTTTTTTATTAAAACACGTAAGTGCATAAGGGGGGTCCATATGCACCCTGGATTTTGTTGCGCGAAAACTCAACATAACCAAATAAAGCTGTTTTATGTAATAATTGTCAAGGTAGAGGTTACGCATGTTTTGGTGCAAAAAAAATCAAATCGGTAGTGTCGTTTTTGAAATAATTAGCATAAACTGGTAAAATGATGGCGCTGTGCGAAATTTGTTTTGTCCCTAAAACCAAAACAAAACAACTTTTATGAAATTTTATTTCAGCAATGTATTTGTAATTATAATCTGCTATTATGGGCCAAATTTCATTGAAAATTCCTTTGGGAAAACAGATTTCCAATTTTTGGCAGGAATTTTTTCGGAAAAAATGAAAATTTGACACGAATTAGATATCTGGCCGCCATTTTGAAACGGAATGATGGATTTTTAATTGTTTTGTTTCATATGAATTTAATTGAGTTGGTGTATCACTGTGTACAGTTTTAAGGGTAAATAATGTTGAGAACATTGTTTTTAAAACGTTCAAAATCCAGGGTCCATATGGACCCCCCTCCCCTTCTGCACTAACGGGATTCTAAAACACCTGATGCACTTAAATGTTAACCCTGACACGTCACAGTCCAACAAAATCCAACAAGCAAAAATCAAGAATTTTGCTAAGTCCCCAGGGGGGCCACTTAGCCATACTATTGTACACATGCGTGAACAAAAAAACACGGAAAAAGGGGGGTATTTTTGTCAAGAGGCACGGTCCGTACGTTTCGTGTTTAGGGGTCAGAAAACACTGATTTTCAACAAAAAGGGGTATATTTTCAAAATCCAACCACCCAATAATTTCCCCCAAACACGTTTGGGGTAATTTTTTAGACTTAAGCATAGGGTTTAAACTTGTTTAGGGGTGTTTATTTAGAAAAACTTGTTAAAGGGGTAAAATGAAAGGAATAACCGCGTTAAATCCTTGTTTAGGGGTCATTTTTAAGGCTACTCGAAAAACGTGTTTAGGGGGTATTTTGAAAACCTCTGTTCGCGCATGTGTACATCATTATAACTAAGTGGCCCCCCCCGGGGCTAAGTCCAAATACGTCACAGACGGGAGATACAGATGGGCACGAAATGGCTGCCATGGCAGGCCATATTCGGTGGCTTGTCATAGGTGGACATGGGATCAGGATGCCAGAGGTTCAAATCCCAGGGGAAACGGGAAATTTTTGTATGATGTATTCGGACATTGATAGTTTTTAAGGGTTTGGGAGTTAGGGTTATACTAGTATGAAGTTCATTTTTAAAGGAGCTTGTTCCGATTTTATCAAAATTAGTTTTCAATGTCATATGAAAGATGACCACTCAAGAGGTTTAATTTTCAAATTCCAGCTAAATCGGTCAAACCGTTTTGATTTTAAGGACAATTTTGTGTTTCAGAGCTGCCTATACGTTACTATGTAAAATTAATTATGGTTACCATAATTAGACACATTTTCATATATATCTCCAAAACAGAACATAATTCAGCCGTGAAATTTCACATGGGTCATGAGAAAAATATAAGCAACATTCTGGTACCAAAATCTCAAAAAGTTTGAAAAAAAGTTGAGGCAATCGGACCATGCTCCTCTAAGCTTTCTTGTCCAATCCCCAATTTTGTCATAATCAAAGGGGTTGACCCAAAGTTGCATTCGCTATTCCGAACGATTATTTTTATTCATTGTCTAGCGAAAGGGGAGAAGGTTTTTAACCACAATGTCACTTTTCTTTAATATCCAATGATCTAGCCGAAAGCCAAATTACCATCTTCAATGATCTTGAACCTCAGAAGTCAAAGAATGTACTTAACTAAAGCTTGGACGGACAGGTATTTGCAGCTCGTGCCTCGGAACCTGTAGGCCCTATTTATCCAGGGCTGTAAAAAATTTTAATTTCCCGACAAAATGAGAAGACTTTCCCTCCAAGTTTGGCACCATTTCCCTCTAAATTAACACATTTCCTGTATGTATTTCTTTGTTTTCCCCTCTTGAATCAGATTTTCGGCATTGAGATTCGTGAATTGCTCATTCTTTACGGGCCTGTACTTATCTGTAAAGGTTTTATTTTCAAACAATAGAACTCGTAATTAGGGATATTTTTTTAAATTATAGACCATTTTTTTCACTTTCAAACCAGATAACAGCCAGAAATAGGTACGTAAATTTTTGCAAAATGTAGACCACTTTATCTCACTTTCAAACCAGCTGTTGGCCAGAAATAGGCATGTAACTTTAGTTTAAACAGGTATGTACCCCATACTTTTAATTTTCTAAAACAAAATGATATCCATATTTAAGAATTTTTTAGCAAAATACAACACCAAAATATATATAGACCATTTTTCCCATTTTCATACAAGCTCTAAGAAATATTTCACCACTTTTAGCACAATTTTGAACAAATTCAAATTGTGAACCATGATCAGGGATTTGGGGTTGAAATAAAAACCCTGACTAGTGCTTAAATTGTTTTTTTGTGAGAAAAATATAAACCCTGTAGAGCAGCACATACTATACACTCTTACTATTTTTACTCCTAACCCCCTCCCCCTGACAGCAGTAAGCCGACATGACAAGATCAAGCTAATGTCACGACATCATGTTTGGATCATTTACAGACAGGCATGTATATCAATAAGATCTTTGATCCCCACAATTGTCCAGTATGACATGTTTTGACTGTCAGGGAAACCTTACAATCCCCTCCCCGGATGCGCAATAAGGGATCGCCTTAGTATTTCAGTGAGAGTATTTTCTAACCCATAGTCTATTGTACAGGGATGGTAGCCATTGGTTTTGGTTAGGGGGTTGATTCTGAGCGCATCATATTCCAAAGAACCAGAATATCACATCTTAACTGACATTGACACCTGTGAAGGGGTTAAATCCTTTTACTAGTTATAAATACTGGTTATAAATAAAAATATGGTTTTCTTTGTCTATTCTGCTTTACCTCACTGCATTCTTTTCTCCTTTCCTTTAAAAAAAAATAAAATCACACCCAATAACCCAATGTCGAAGATTTGGGCTAAAGCTATTTCAGGAACATCTTTTTGATTTCTGACT
>JXSR01S062924.1:115892-134322 GCA_000969725.1 Ophiothrix spiculata
CGGGGGTCCAAGCCAGAGGGTTTCTACACATTAAATATTGCAGGAAACATCATTTCAGAGGCAGTTTCAGATTAAAATTCCTTTATCATGATTTTTTTCCAGTTTGTGTGATCAGTTTTTCCTAGCGATTTACACATGAAAAAATCCTGGGATATATAACAAAAAGTTTTGAATTCAAGACAAATCTGGGCAAATCACACCCCTGTACATAAGGCCAAAAATAAATTGTGTTGCTCTCAGCGAATAACCCTAAAAATGTGAAAAATCGAGTCTGTGTGTGTGTTTTTTTAAGCAAGCTTAAACAATAAAAACCTCGCCATTTTAGTAGGGAAAGTCCCATTTCAAAAACTCATTCACCATTATTAACATGTTACATATAAAGATAAATGCCCCTGAGGTACATTTATATCTTCAAATTTGAAGATAAGCAGCTGGGGAATACAAACTCAGAAGTCGGCATCAAGTTTATTAAAAAAAACCATACATATCCCCCCAAAAAAAAATTTTTTTGCCCTAACCATAAATCCAGGGTATGCATAGTGTAAAGAGCATATCAAACGGTATGGCCTGTGTGGGGATCTCCGGAAGGGGGGGGATATGCGATATGCTGCAAACATGGGTTGGTTCTTTATTTAGGGACCATTCACAAACACTTATAATGGTAAAAAGGGGAGGTCCTTCATTTTTTTTGTGTGTAAAAAGTAGGGCCCTGAAAACATCACCCTAATTTTACCCTTAAAATTATTAAGTCTATATAATTTTATGTGATGTTGATGCTTATATTTCTCAAGAAAATGGGTGGGGGGGCGAAAAATGTTTGTGCTGATTTTTTTTTCTGCATCAGGTCCCACCTTACTACAAGTGTTTGTGAATGGTATTTGGGTCAACCCATGAATTGATAACACTCTAGAAAACACAAAACTCGGGACAAAATTAAATATAATCACAAGAGTTCACCAACCTCTATATTCAATGACCTGAGATGACCTTCATATATTCGGTTTCCAGAAATTGAGTATTGGTATTGGGCGATTGAGGACATGATAAACAGGTCCTTTGTGTTATCAAAATAAGACCATGGCTTATAGATTGCTTCTATTTCCCATAGTGGGTACTTCCAGCTAGTGACCATATTTACCATAACCATGATATTGAGCTAAAATAAACATTAGAGTTGACCAAATGTGTAGAGGACTGTTTAACATGTTGTGTTCCAATGTCAAGTGTATGTAGCAACATCACTGATCATTTTTCAAAAGACCAAACAAACTGGGAGGACAGGTTGGACCGACAGTGCTCCTTTCATCACTGTGGCCCAGGTTCAATCTCCAATTGAGTATTGAATTATCATTCAGTCCCAAGTCCTGCAAATCCAAATCTTTTTTAAAACTCAGGGTTTAATAGAGCTTAGCGTTTAGGATTAGGATTGAGGTCAGGGTTTAATAGAGCTTAGCATTTAGGATTAGAATTGAGGTCAGGGTTTAGGATTAGAATCAAGATTAGAATTAGGATTAAGGTCAGGGTTTAGGATTAGGACTAAGGTCATGTTAAGGATTAAGGTCAGGGTTTAGAATTAGGATTTAGGCAAGGTTTAGGATAAGGATTAAGATTAGGATTAAGGTCAGTGTTTAGCATTTAGGCTAAATTTAGGATAGAAGGTTCATGATTTAGGGTTAGGGTTACTGTTAGATTACGGAGTAATGGGGTTTCAGACAAGTACTGTTTTTTACTGATGTTTAATGAACTCCCTTTTCTCATAAACACAGAATTTTGATTGTCGAAACTGTAAGATTTTTGAAATAACTGGATATTTTTTGTATCACAGATTTATTTTTGTATTTGTCAAACTTGATGCATGGCTATTTACAATAAAATTCTCATTCTAGCTAAAATTCTTGTCATTTAAGACAAGATAATGAGTATCTTCTTCATTATGACAAGATAATGACACCATTATTACGGCGGCAGGTGGCAATGACTGATAGCAATGGTAATTCATAATGAATGTCATTCAATGAAATGAACTGTTGAACTCATTATTCATAAAAAACATACTATGAACCTTTTCATGAAATTGACATTGCACTAAAATTATACTTAGAATAGTTCATGTGCGATTATTTTGATTGTTCGGGTATCGTTTTTGTTCAGCCATCAACGATCAATTCCAGTTCAACTACGAGGGGGTATCAAAAAGTTTTAAAGATCACCAACTTCAAAGAAATACAGCCAGGAACATAATTTTATTATGTGACACTTAGAAGTCATCACTGTGCAAAGTATCAGATTTCTCCCACTTAAAACTGATTGTCCACAGCAGAGCTTCGAAATCCGCGGTTACGCGGCCGCGCCGTTCCCAGAAAAAAGTTTTGAAGTCCCAGAAAAAATCGGTAAGCTGAAAAAAATAATAATATAAAATCAAATAATAACAAAAATTTCTGACGACAGATGATTTTTTTCTGGCAATATTGATTGATGAAATAAATGAGCCAATGATGCAAATTTGGGGGTTAATGTCAAATTACTGACAAAAACAAGTGATTTTTTAGAGCAATTTTAACAATTTTTTCATAAATCTCACATACAATTCTCATCAGCACTATAAAAGTTCCCAGAAAGGTTGAATTTTTTTCTATACCCTGGTCCACAGACCGACTTTATATAAGTCCTCATTTAGCCAAAAAGACCCTTGCTAAAATCAACGTTTTCAAGTCAGCCATGATTTATTACGTCATTATGACATCATATTTTGACCAATTTCCATAAATTTGGTATCAATGTAGAGAAACCCTACCCTATACTGTGGTATACTTTTTGATACCCCCTCGTATATTGAGTCAACAAATGAATGAATTCCTGTACTTGACAGTTGAAAAACCTTTTGAAAAAGTGTTTATACTGTCCTCTATATATCTAGTTCTCTATAACAGCTAAATTCCGCTCCTGTCAATCAGCCAAAAATCATGATTTTCTGCTTCAAAACACACTCAATATTTCAACATTTGTTCCTTGTCTGTTCGTATTAAGTAGGGACACTTTCCTATACAATAGTTTCATAATTTGAAAATCAATCAAATTCTCATTTCAAGAATCTGTATTATACATTAACACTTTAAATGTCACTGAATGTGTCAAAGCTAGGGGAGGGGAGGCTCTAACTTTGCATACCAGAGGAGCAGCGTACTTTAAAAGAATCACAGAAATTGTCCTCATTCATTTCTCCCCCTGCAACCGTAACCTACTAAGCCCTGTAGCTTTAAGGTGTCTAGTCCACGCGCTGTCCACGCGTAAGTACGTGCTAGTGTCCGAGTTGGTAAATGCCGTAATACGCATGCGCATTTATTCTGAGTAGTGTTTTGAAGCTAAAAATTGCCATTTTTAATATTTTTCTGGAAAATTAAGTCGGTGACCCCCAATTTTTATTTTCTTATTTGAAAGAACATACTTGTGCGCAACTTTTATTTAAAAAATAACAAAAATGCTCGGGCAGATTTTTTGAATCAACACTAAATAATGTCACCTTTGCCACATTTCCCATAGACCCCTGTACTAATTTTCCCAAAAAACCCTCCAAAAATGCTGTTTTTAAACCGACTCTCATGCAAAAATGAATCCGGTGACCCCCAATTTTCATTTTAAAAATTGGTTCTACATCGATAAAATATCATTCATGCCGATTTTTACTAGAAATCTTTGGGCAGATCTATCATGGACCAGACACCTTAAAGAGTGCCATGTTACCCGTTTGTTGTTGGGTAAATTGGGAGTTTTGTCATCATTTCAAAATTTGGCCTGTGATGATTTCTGTTCAAGGATCTTCCTCTGCTTTCCCAAGCCCCTTTAAAGGTGAAAAAAAAAAATTGGAAACCGTGTAGATTTCTACTTATGGATCTTCTGTCTCCACCCAAGTCGATTAGAACCACTTTAATGAAAATTGGGTCATGTGTGGATTTCTATTCGGGATCTTCTGCCATTTTGAAGTCCCTAAAAGTAGAATCAGTTGGTGAAAATCCTCTCGTGTGCATCTCTATTTAGTGATTTTGATCTGCCCCTTATAAGAAGGCCCTCAGAATCACTTGGTAAAAAAATAAGGCCATGTGTAGGTTTCTATAATTTCTGTGCTCCTCCGCCTGTAACTAAGATAGAACTTATTGCCCCAGAACAAAACACCATCAATCCAAGCCCCTCATTTGACACACACTTCAATATTCGTAAAAATTCAAAATTAATTGAGTTCCTAATTTCACAAATCTATTTATCAAGCTTATATTAAAGGTTACATGAAAAGAGACTATCAAGTTGTTTTTATAAATTTGTTATAACAAAACTGAGTGAAAAACAACAACATAAAATTCCAATTATGCACGATGCTCATAAAAGCTTTCAAATATACCGCCTCGCAATCCTGTATTTGACGATCTCAATAACAATCTCTTTGAACTGACTGAGTGAGATTACGCTTGTTAGTGTACGAAGAGTTTCATAAGACCCTGGAATATACACCCAGTAAACTATTATATGTATTGTTTAATATCCGTGGATCTCGAAAATCTCTGAACCCTTACCGACGTCATCCGACCTTGCATTCATACTAGTTGTCGCTTTGTAATTTCTGTTCAATGTACAATATCAAAACACCAGATGAAACAAAGCATGACGCGACGTCGAGACAAAGCTATCGAAGTATGTAAGCATCATAGTAGGACAGTTCAGATTGATTGTTTTTCGAAGTCATAAAAAAGCGCTATATTTGAAAGTTGTTTTGAGTATCGTTGACTATTTGTGTTTCATTAAAATTTTACATTGGTGTTTTCCACTTTGTTTTGTTATAACGACTGTATATGAAGCTACTTATATTTTCTTTTCCTGTAACCTTTAACATAACAACTTCATGTTTTTGAAGTGTTGAATTCCTACACTCCATTGGTATGAATGATTTAAATCTGATAATACTTGAAAGGATACTTCAGATATAGAAAAAGAAACATTTGATATCATTAATCAGATCATAAGCCTCATTGAAATTCTATTGTTATCTACAGACTTGCTTCTCAAAATAGAACTCTCTTGTTTTGTGCAAATTGGCTGAAACTAGAGAGTGCAATGGTGCTGCCAAATCAGTTCAGCCCATTTTGAAAGATTGGCCCAAATGGCATTGTGAAAATTTGAAACAAAAATGTTTTGAAAAGTCATCAAGTTTTTCCAAAGCAAAATGGCTTTTGAAAAATTATTCAAAATTCAAAATGTGTATGCGTGGTACGTCTATACTATTTTTACCTAAAAGCAATACTATAAGGTGTTAATAATAAAGCGCCCCATGTCATAGATAATGATGCCACCCATGACTTTCTATTTTTTTAGCTTATTTGGTTTGTTTTGGTAGATGTTAATATCCTCCAAATGATTTCGCTTAAATATGTTTATTTTTTCTATTAAGGTCATTTGTTGAATTAAATCATAGATAATGATGTCACCCATGACTTTCGATTTTTTTTTTTTAGCTTATTTGGTTTGTTTTTGGTAGATATTAATATCCTCCCAATGATTTCGCTTAAATATGTTTACTGTTTCTTGTTTTATGGTCATTTGTTGAATTAAATTCGGGATCCCAAATTTATTTCCACATGTATTAGTGCTTTTTATCCATTTTCGGTGGCAAAACAATTTTTTGACAAAATACACTAATATTCAGATAGGCAGCTTCTTTCATTTTATGCTGTTTTTACTAAAAACGTTTTTGATCAAAATCCTATAGTATTGCTTTAAGACTATCTTGAGACTTTTTGCTGGGATAATTTGACATGCGGATACAGTACATTTGTACACTTTCAGAGTCAACATTTTCTGGACGACAATGGAGACAGCTAGGATACCTGCCCCTATTTTATTACACTTCTCACTTCTACTATGCTGTCTCATTACGTACGTCAGTTCGCAATTACAAAACAATGTTTTATGCATCGGAAATGACTGCAAATGATACTTACAAAACGACCATTACAATACATTTTTGTCATGTGAATATTAGTATCTGTCTGATGACAGTGGAAATATTACATATATCTATGTTTCTGACCTGCAACAATTGGTACTGTTAAAGGGAAACCCCATGACAGGGGAAATATTACATAGATCATGTTTTTGACCTGCAATAATTGTAACTGTTAAAAGGGACAAGCCATCATTTTTCTAAATATAACAGATATTCTGAATTTCTGATATAGACCACAAAAATATCATCCACTCAAATAATTCCATTTTTGAAATCTTTGTGGATTACCCGAGAAATCATGGGTATGGAGCCATAGAATTTAAAAAGGAACTGGTACTTGCCGCCATCTTGTCCTTGCCTAAGGGGGCTGATGATATATTGTACAGTACCTCCAGACTTTTTCACAAACAAAATTAGTAACCGGGTCGGAGCCCGGGGGCACCCAACTTTGGTAGGGGTGTGTGGCCTCGATATCTGAAATCCTGGTCTAGGGAATGGAAGATTGACTCTGAAAAGCGGGTCTAGAGAACTGAAGGGACCAAAAAATGACCATTCAGGAATAGATTTTGGGGGCAAAATGTGGGCTCTGGAAGCAAAAAATTTCAAAAATTTGCTTGAAATGGGGCCTTGGAAACTAAATTTCAAAAAATGAGGCTAGGGAACTGAACATTTTTGAAAATAAGGCTTGCAAACTAAAGGTTGGGCTTGAAATGGGATCTAGGGAGCGGTAGACAAGGGGGTCTTGAGGGCCGCACATACTCGTATCACCTTTCTAGGTCAGTGCCCCCAGGGGGTCGAGTGTACACAAAGTACACAAATATCCATTTCGAAAGCCGAATTCTACTGTGACTTTTGTTGTAGCATCTCTTAACACTTGTTGGGAAGAAGGAGGGGGAGGGGTGCAGGTTGAAAGTAAGGTCAACACTAGGCAAATTCTCCCCTTCCTCCCTTCTTTGGCTAGTCCCTTTAAATCACATGGTCACAACAGCACACATGTTGCTTGAGTACTACATCAAATGTAATGTAGGTCAAAGCTTCACCTCTCACTTTCAATAACAGAAGTGAAATTCATTTTCCCACAAGTTCTTAATTATTAGTAGTATCGTCAAATTTGGCATTTAAGAACCTGAAAATGTGTTTTTCTTATATGTGATGGCTCACTCCGAAAGGGGGGTCTTTGCATATGATATCAGTTTGATTTCATCATTTTATTTGTTGCAGCATTTTCTAAGCTTTAAAATGACACCTTCCTTGTTGAAATTGATCGAGGCGATCACATTTTACAACAGAAAATCTGCTTACAAAATCTTATTATTTTCTTTATTTTTTGCTGCCTATTTGCATCACCTGTTTCTTGAAAAGTGTTCTGTCGCAAAGTCCCCCTTTTCGGGGTGAGTCATCGCATATATAATGTAAAACAAAATGTGAAGATCAATTTTATTTATCTATGTCTTTAGTCTATCGTATTTTCTGAGACAAAAAATAAAAGTACCTTAGCAGTGCACCATAGTGTGTTTTGGTGGAAAAATACTAAAAAGCTACCAAACTTGATTTGCATTGGACGTTACAGTTGTTATACCGATTATTTATCCTTCAACAAATGTCCATACTCCTTTCCCCTTCCCCTTCTTTCCCCAAACTGATGACACCATCCCTGCTATCACTAAGCTTTATTTGTATTGGATGTTTCAGTTGCAATCTCAATGTTTAGTTTGGATTGTGTTTATTTGTACTCATCACTCAAAATACGCAAGTGAGAGTTCCATATGAAAGATAGTCCAACCATGGTCCAACTTGCATGTATGCAAGACAATATTATAGAGTAATCACCAGGGCGATTTTAAATCACCTAAAATCATGAATACAGAGGCGATTCAAGTCATCTAAAACAGTGCTTCTCGCCAGCGGCGCACACACCAAATTTGGCACTTTGACAAGTACTTATTGGCACTTTGATTCTCTCAGCAAGAAATACATAACCTACAACTTTTTGCGATTTTTTGGCGAATTATAAGAACTAGTTGACAAGCCCTGATCCAAAAGGTTCTATAAAAAAACATTCAATTCCCTACTTCAAATGTGAATCTGTGAGAAATCTTGACTTTGGTGGGTAACATCTTGAAGCCACTACAAGTAAAATGGGGAGCTGTCAGGGAATATTGCAATTTGGACTTTTGATTAAAAATGGTTTATGGTAAAAACAACATAAAATGGAGGAATGTGACTATCTAAAAGCATTTTCAAGTGCAATTTGTTAAAAAGTTGTTTTGCCACCAAAAATGGATAAAAAGCACATGCATGCTTTCCTATACATATGGAATTAAATTCAGGATCCCAAATTTAATTCAACAAATGGCCATAACAGAATAAGTAAGCATCTTTGAGCCAAATTGTTTGGAGGGTATTCATATCTACTCAAAACAAACCCAATAGGCCCAAAAAATCAAAAGTCATGGGTGACAGGGGGGCGCTTCATTTTTAACACTTTATAGTCACTTGATTGCTTTAATCAATCTAAAGCCCATCCATAACATATTAGCAAAATGCAGCTAGTGTCTGGATACAGACAAGCAATGAAAATATTCTAAATATTTTTGGAAGCTTTAATCAAACTGCTGCATGTATGGCTTGTGACTAGAACAATGTTCCCCTACTTAATGCACACTTGTGCTTGTACTTTAGACCCAGGACTTCAGAGGGTAGTGGACAATTCCGAGCAAGAGCTAATTATGACACAAGTTTTACTGCTAACATTGCTTAATTCATCAACTGGTGTCAAATATTTTATGTAGCTTAGTGATGTTTTCTATAGACTATCCTACCAGGAAGGAAAGTGACATATCATTACAAGTTTCACTAAATGTATTTGGTTATTTCACTTTCTTTATCATAAGGGATAGTCTACTGAAAGTTCTGTAAAAACCAGAGATGCCACTGGAAGAAGGGGACAAAATTTCCTGTACACAACCAAAAACATCTAATTCATTTAAAAAGCATTTTCTGTACATATTCTACGATGAACACTTTCCAAAGAGTGGCATCTTTGTAAAACATCATGTTCATTATTTAATCTATTTCAAGACAATTTTAAAATATGACTTAAACCTTTTCTTCACCAGAGGATCTGATAAAGAGTTAAACCCTTTTGAAAGTGCAACTCTTGAATATTGATTTCCATATAGATCTATTATTTAAATGTACTGTAAAACAAGAAATATTTTCGGAAAGAAAATGTTGCGAATTTCAGAAACTGTGGTTTTGGCGGCAATTTAATTTCACTAGGCATCAGCATGCCATTGAAATCATTGTACATTATTAATATTAGCGGCAAATTAATTTTGCTATTTTGGGGTATTAGCGAAATTAGCAAAATTAAATTGCTAGCAAATATTTCTTGTTTTACAGTGCTCTCCCTAAAGTTCACCATCTATATTTTGAAAAAGTACAGGTAAGGTATGGAGAATTGGTTGAACGTATTAAGACAAAACCTAATCTTGACAATGACCCAAAGCAAATGGGGATACTTGTTTTATTAAAAATCCAATAACAGTATACTTCTAACATGACTGTTACCTGGAATTTCTGCAATGCAAATACCAATAAAAACTGTACCAAAGGTGGAAGATGCTTCAATATCTCAAGCATGCATCATATCAGTAGTTTAATCCGGGGGGGGGTGTTAAATTTAGCAAAAACAAAACAAAATTTGCACCATTTTGGCACAAATTTTAGAAAATTTGAAAAACAGACCCATCTAATACCACATTTTGCAAAGAAAAAAGACCTTGTGTTTTGCTACCCAAGTTTGCGGCACATCCAGTGATCCCTTTTGTACTAAGAACACCCACCCACCCCAACCCTGTAGTTTAATGACAATAAATGTGCTTATTTTCACTAGAGAATAAATTTTGAGCAGCTTTTAAAATCTTATGGAATATGAATTCAATTTTCAAATTTAAATACCAGCAACATTCTACAAATTTAGTGATTGACATATATATGCAGAAAATTCTTAATTTTTGCACATTGAAGACATTTTTAGCAGAATTCTTTAAGTATTACTATACTAGTACATATGAAATTAAAGATTTTAAAATTGTCCATCCTCAATAGCTACAAGTATGGTGGGAAGATTAACTACATTAGCTATTTTCAAATCAAAAATGGCCGCAAAGAATAAGTCAATTTAACTATTCGGAATAGAGCTGTAGTATCCCCTACTCCTTCAATCTCAGCTGATAATATTGCAAAACATGATGGATTCTAGCCTAATGCAAAATCGCATTGCGAAATGTTGGTAAAAATGGACGTCAACCTTCTTGTTTCATGTCACACGGCAAAATACACACCGTCCTCTGCATCTTTCAAGAGACCCCATAGAGCGATCACGACGGTATACCATAGTTAAATGCATCGTTAATGATTTCACCTGTAGCAATCATCTTAGGTTTCACGGCTTCATTAGGAGAAGAAAAATTCCACAGCCGTTAGTGTCAATTTTTATCCACACCCATTAAGAGCAAACTTTTAATGAGCAACTGGAAAGGCTTTTTATTTTCAATGGAAATTACAACCGCAAAATTTCGTACTTTTATTTGTAGGTGATTCACACTCAATATGTAAGGTAATAATAATAACTTAAGAGGTAATAAGGCCAAAAAAATAAATTGTTTGTTTGCCCTCCAGTGGAAAAATTAAAATTTTAGTTCGGTCGGTTGATCTTTTTTTATTTTTTTTTTACTCTTCACATATATTTTAAAGAATGATGTCATTCCATGGATTTTATCGAGAATACCAAGCAATGTAGGGCTTAATCAAATATTGTGGGTCATTATTTACAGGAAATATGCATTTTATACTACTAAATGTGACTTTATACTGCTAAAAAACGTTTTCCATTGAAAATATTGAGTTTTCATATTTTACATGTTTGAAGGAAAAAAACTAAAATACCCGACCCAAATTTTTGGCATTTTAGGGTCGGTCGCGGAGGGTAAACAAATATAGTTTGGGGGCCTAACTGTCAACTACCAAATATTCAGAAAATTTTGCTCAAAACCTCCAGAAATGCTAAAAAGTATAATTTGGTTTTGCATGTTGAACTTGCGGTATGATGCTATATGTATTCCCTGAAAAGTGTGTATTGATGCAATAAGGCCAAGTAAAAAAATATAACAATTTAACGTCCTCGCGCACTTGCATTTTGGCTGCCGCATGAAAATAGGTGTGGGGTGTTTTTTTTACAAATTTTCCCTTTTTCCCCAAAATTTCACTGAAAATCTGAATTATTTCACAATCTACACTTCTTGATCGATCTTGAAATGTTCTCTTGCAGTCTATACATGCATATCTGTTCTGTATTTTGCGGGATTTTCCATATTTCAACTCTTAATTCCGTTAAAAACGGGATATCCCGTATTTACAGGGTAAGTAAAAAAAAAAAAACTGCCCGCATGCTCCTTTTTTCAAAAAGTTAGGACGAGAAACTAGTTCGTTTTTTTACTTGGCCTAATATAAGTCAGGAAATAAGATTTAAGTTACGTTTGCAAAACAAAATCACCAATTGTGTGTCTGAAAGTGTTTCACTTTCCTGAATACTATCAATAAAACAAGATATCAGGACCTTCCCATCATGCCTTGCTTCCAATGGGATTTTTTGTACAGGTTTTAATGAGAGGGTTTAGGGATAAAACATATCTAAAATGCAAATTTTGGATGAGATCTGCTAATTGTACTATGTTTCATCCCTAAACCCTCTCATCAAAACCTGTACAAAAATCCAATTGGTAGCAAGGCATGATGGGAAGATCCTGATGCCTTCTTTTACTATAAATATTCAAAAGGAAAGAACTTTGTGTATGTGTGACAACAAAACTTTTTCTAGACAACACAATCAACTCAATATATTGACATTCCAGCTATCACCAACACCAATGTTTATCCTCACACACAGTGGTATCAAGTTGATCCCAAAGTCAAATTGACTTAGTCCTGATTAACATGCCTGTATTTCCTGTTTTCTTGGACCACCTTATTAAGATTGTTTGATGTCTCTACTTATATGCCTAGTTGACAATACCAAACTGTAGGCCAATTACCACTGCTGTACGAAGCAAGGGACAGGGGACTTGCCCCCTCTGGCTCGAACAGCGAGATGCTAGTGCGATAAAAATCATTATATTTGACGCAAATTTTACTAATTTTTTATTCATTTGAATAAATTACTGTCCCTTGATTACTGTCTCATTGTTAGTTTGAGTAGATAACTTATTGTCCCGCTGCTAAATAATTCAGCGGGACGAAACATTAATTTGGTCTGATATCAGGACAGTAAACATGGTTGCTTCGTCTTGCTTACATAACTTTGTACGGCCCTGCCAAAAACGACATCAATGGTTAGGCCTAAGTTCCTTGACCAAGATTTGGATCAATGTAAAGCAAGCATGTCAATGTTTATCCTATAGGTAATGGCACTGTTCTTCCTGTGTTCGGCCATTCCAACATCAAGGCTACTCGGTAGGCCATCTCACTATCCACTCTTTCCTTCCGGTATGACCTAGGCATAGGGTTCCCAAACTGCTTTGCCATACCTACTCTTATTTAGGCCATAGACCTTCAAGTACTTGATCATCGTTTGTATTCCATGAGTAGAGTTGCAAAACATTGAACTTTTGAATTGGAATGAGACTGGTGAGACAGTTCCAAAATTATGGACTATCGCCTCAGATATACGCTCTTTCCTTCCAGTATAGATTAGATATGGGGACTAACGTTCAAATTGCAGATTGCTTTACACATGTGTAATGTGAAATTTGTGTGTGTGAACCTTAAGCTTATTTGGGTCAATGGGTTCTGTAACATTTCATTAAAGGAAATTAGTTCCTTTATCGTTCATGTGAGCATCTGATAAAGGCTATAGCAGAATGCACAATGTGGCAAACTAGTTACACTTTAGGCCTTTGAATACCAAAGTGACATTTACAGTTTAAATCGTTTCACCAGATAGAGGTATCACCTAGAACATAGATACCAGAAGCTACCATTTTCTCAACTGTTGTACATCATCTACATGTAAGGTTGGGCCGATCCACCCTAAATCGGTAATTGCCAATTCCCGATTCAATTTTCAAATAATCGGCCCGATACGGTACCAATCCTTTAATTTTGTTATGAAGTTACTTTAAACTCTCAACAGAAATAAAAGTATCAATGGTACGTTGTCCATGAATTTGATCATTTATTATGTAGAAATCAAAATAATGATCAAGATTGACAATAAAAGAAATGAAAGCAAGTTACTTTATTTAGTTTAATTAGTCTGTTTAGTCCAACAAGGCAGAATGCTTGCATTTTAAACACATTTTATGGAGATTTCCAGCTACATGTTCAAGCTGTTGTGGTATGTGGATTGGTTGGCTGAATCGGTAAAGTTCTGTGATTTTTGCCAATCCCGATTCGTCACCAATCTCACAATAACTGGGCCGATTTCCGATCCGGCCTACATGTATTGTTTTTGTGATTTTGTGATTTTCAGAAAAACCTCTCTCGGTGGAAAGAGGCTCTCGACTATTGATTATTGGTGGAAAGAGGCTCTTGACCAAGGAAGTTATAGGGGGAACAGGGTTTTTCCGTCATCTTGTGTCGCTAATGGAGCAGAGTTATTGTACCTCCGGATATAATGTAAAACACTTAAATTTCGCGGGGACTTTATTTCGCGAATTTGCAAGAAGTGACATTTTCGCGAGTATTAAATTTCGCGAATTTGAAATTTGTGATGATTATGTATGTCTTCCGAATTCGGAAAGCCATTATCTTCTAGTTTCCGATGTTCCTGTCAAAATATTACTAAAATACCTTGAAAATCTGCATGAAAAAAGGCTCCACACATGATGTTTAAAAACAATTGTAAAAGTAAGAGGTCATATTGCAGAAATAAATCAAAACTTTTACAAACAAACCCCACTCCATGGACACTTCGATTGCCGATCGACAGCCAGAGTTGCCAGACGCATTGCTTTGTTTACATGATGGACTTTTCCATTACAAGATAGGGGTGAGCATCAGTCGATCGTCTGGCATAAAAACAAAGTGTTTTAACACATGTAAAAGAGATCCATTACATTTTTCAATAAACAAACATGAACTTGGACAATATTTTCGCGAGGATTTAATTTCGCGAATTCTTTACCCTCGCGAAATTCGCGAAATTAAATACCTCGCGAAATTAACATGTTTTACAGTATTCAGAATTTGACGCGATATCTTCACCCGACGCATATGCAGCGTGTGCATTTTGTTTCACGCGCAAACCATGTCTGCGTTTCATGTAGCGTGCATTGCAACTTGCTCTGATTAAAGTACGCCAATTTTCCCCGCTAATCCGTTGCGAAGACTCTCGAAGTGTTGCACGTGGAGCTGTAAAATGCCGGAGGTACAATAACTCACCCTTTATGAGCGACAATCCAAGATGGCTGCCATCCCATAGGATTTACACGGCGATGAAATCAAAATGGCGGAGAAACCCTGTTCCCCCCTATAACTTCCTTGCTCTTGACTAAACTGATGATGCAATTAGAGGGATGTTCAATAAGTTTGTGGCCTGAGGTAGAACAAGATGATCTATGCAGGTTTTTTTTATTAATATTGTCAGGTAGTTCAACCTGATTTGAAAACATAGCTCATCTCCTACCCTAAGGCCACAGCCGTATTGAACACTCTTCATATGGAAGCTTGCTTGTAGCACGTCAGCAATCCCACTGACACCTGGGTAGGCCTAGCACTACAATTGGGCTTGCCTGTTTGGTTTACTGACAAGAGAGGCAATAAGTGCCTTCGGCTCGGCTGTCAGTGGCTTTATAGATCAGTGTCCTATGTAGAGTCGGTGGATTTATATATACAGGCGAGGGTTGCAAGTGCGACTAGGTAGGCCAGGCCTAGGCTGGATCCTGGCAGAGATCCAAATGGCTAGATCGATCTTGAATCACTAATGTGAGGCTTGCAGACCAAATCCTCTTTTTAAGACGAATACAAATCTATGTGAAAATGGTCAATACAACAAGCATGCAAGCAATCAATCCCAAGACACCTGGGCTGGCTAGGCCTAGGTTTGATTACTTCCTAATACTTTTCCTATAGCCGTCTAACACAAGGCTATCATATTGCAAATGTGATGAAAATCTTGCAGACAAATCTATAATACCAGAAACAAAATTATTTTCTTCAACGGCCTTAAAAATCAAGGTGAGAAAAAAAAAGTAAATACAGCAAGCAACCACCAGCACAAGTGAAACCTCGGCTAAGCTAGGCCTAGATTTGATTATTTCCTAATGCTTTTCCTATTTCAGTAACACATGGCTATCATATTGCATATGTGATAAAAAAAATGCAGACAAATCTATAATACCAGAAATGAAACTATTTTCTTCAATAGCCTTAAAAATCAAAAATGAGAAAAAACAGCAGATATAGCAACTAACGAACTAAATGACACCTGGTCTAGGCCAGGCCTACGTTTGATTATTTCCTTAATCTCTTCCTATAGCAGTCGAACACAAGGCTATCTATCGTATCTCAAGCTTGATGAATCCTTCCTTCCTGTCATTAAACTCATGCATTCACTCGCACTTGAGGGCCAGCATTCACACCAAGAATACCTGACTCCTAAATACAAATGTGTAAAGAAATATAAGAATGTGTTTAGAAGCATTCAGGTATATTCAAGCACAGACCGTTTTATTTATGGTCTGTGGTTCAAGTCTTTGGGTTTTTTATGAGCACAAAAAGTCTTTATTTTTCTGTTTTACAAACTCAAAATTCAATTTTTCAAATATTGAAGTTTCTGTAATTTTCTGCGTTTTCACAAAATCATGCATATAAACACTATATTACCCATAATATTTATGGTAGCCCGGTCAGCCTCGGTGAAATGGTCCAGCCATAGTCAAAAAGTTGTGAGAAAGACGGCGAAACAATGGTGGAGAGGGCTAGGGTGATAAAACATTGCTTTCATGCTTGATAATAGCATTGTTTACTTGAATATTGATTTTAGACATGCTTTAGGTTATTTCCTCAGCATTACATGATTTTCCATTTCCCATTTACACTTTTACGTATTGCGTTAAAAATGTAGGCCTTAATCTAAGCATATATGACCTTGCTTAAATTGATACTTCGAGAAAACTGCATTGATCTATAATCTGGTCACACTTCTGCAACCTACATTTTGTAAATGTACAACTATTTGGTCACTTCTGATATTATATTTGATGAGATAAGTAATTGTTATAGAATGAGCCCAGGTGGCGAGTTCTATAACATACTTATCGAATAACCACAAGCGTATCGTCAAGGGAGTATGATTTTTTTCCCAATAGTGTGTCTACGTCATCAATTGTGCATTGACAGGACTTCCTTGCCACAATGATATTATATTTGATGATATAACATCATCAATTGTGCAATGTGCATCGACAGACTTCCTTGCCACAATTGCCAGGCACTGCTCTATGAGTGGGATACAAGCAATCTGACACTCCTACGTATTACAATATGTGTCCACCATGCAGACATGTGACATCAATATTACAACCACTATCTTCCTGTCAAGCTTCTATGATGTAACACACAAGTAACTCTAAACGCCAACAAAATAACCACATTCAAAAATAGATTTAGTTGGGTGTCAAGTATTTTTCTAACATTTTTGAATAACTTGTTATAAATATTAAACCGGATATGCAAGATCACCTACACACATGTACCATAGGTCTATTGCATTAACTTCATAGTATCAAAGTGTATGAATGGGAAATTTGGTAGCAACTTAAAAAATTGATAAGCCATACAATGTAGATGGACCAAAAGTGAGATAGAACCATCTACCGAATTAGAAGGAGGCATAAAATTGATCCTTCATATATCATGTTTTATGTTGTAGGTTTTTTACCAGAAATCCGTCAATCTGTCTTGTAATACAGACCCATTTCTCTTGAAATGGGCAGATCCAGACCCCAATAAATCTCACTCTAGAAAATCCCTGAGAAAATCTGAAAATGTGTTCTAAAAGTCATAGACAGAGATGCAGGCATGAAATCGCTGCCTAGCCTGGCAGCAACTTGTTAACTGTGGCTTACTGTGGGTGCCACAGGTTTGAAAAGTGGGAGATCCCTGGTTTGAATCCTGCACAAAATACACATTTTTTACTCCTTTTCACAATGACAAGGAGACAATAATGTTAAGAAATCGCTTTTACAGTCATAAAAATACTCTTAATTCTGATTGTTTTGAAGATACCTCCTTGTCCATGTGACAAGCAAATGAAAATCATGGTAAATTTAGAACACAGGTTGTTATTTCATTTTACAAAATGGTCACAAATTGACCTTCTAAAGTCTATGACATAATCTCTGGGATATTGTAAACAAAAATTCAGAATGCAGATTGCATATAGGTCTACATATCATAGGCCCTGCAGTCTGGATTGTTGTTTATTTCAGGAATTATGGAAATGGACCATAAGCCAGATGGTCTACTATTAAACACACTTTCAGAAAGTTTGTTTAAGTGACAAATTGTATTTTCTACAATAAAATGTGCTTCAATCTTTTTTTTAGGGGGGTGTCAAGAAGTCTAGTGCAGTCTGTAAGACTGCATCATTGTGACACTCCTACACGCTAGACTGTCACCCAATATTTTTAACCAATATCTTCCTGTCTCAACTAATTGGTCATTACCACTGCCTATCACTATAATGACCATCAAAATTAACCGGCCTACTAAATATTACGGACTACTTATGAACAACAGGAAAATATGTGATGTCAACACCCAATGAAGATTTCGTCAACAACAAAACAAGGCTGTCGCCTTTGGGCCTACGTTTAAAGACAGTGTGTACATGCTGGTGGTTTTCCTCTAATTACAGAATAGATCTCTTACTAAACATTTCAAAATTTGAATTGTCGATTTTCTTTATTATTTTAAAATAATGAACAATACAGTTGTAGAAATTGGACTGCAAATACAAAGAAAATTTGATGAATTCAAGATTTCTAAAATTGTAGGAGTAGTTTTAAACTTCCAATTTGCAACAAGTTAAAAGAACATGCACAACTATTAGGACTGACATTTTGAAGTCTATTTTTAAAACAATCAATCAACAAATAGGCCTCAATAATAGACACTTCAGACAATTTTTTAATTGGTCGTCGCATTGTTGTAAATGTTCACAGAATCTAAAACCATTTGAATTTTCTAAAACACCTCCGTTGCAGAGTTATTAACCCTTACACTTTTGACCACTTCTTTAAAAACTATCTCCTCGGAAATCTACAAGTCAAAAATTGCGGATTTTTCACCTGGATTCGAACAGACAAGCTCCCGCTTCCCGATCCAATTGTCACTATGTCAAGCCACTGAACAGGCGCTGCCATGGCAGCA
>JXSR01S062935.1:45138-55245 GCA_000969725.1 Ophiothrix spiculata
TGTTGTTGTTTTATGATATGTTGTTGTTGTTGTTGTTGTTGAAGTTGCTATATTTATTTTGACAAATGTTATGTAATTTGTTTGAAACACTTTTGTCTTGTATTTCATTGTGGGTTGTGATAACCTCTGGCCATTGGCCTTTCGATCACATCCCCCATATCATTTTGTTTCAATTACATGTGTTTTTAATTATATATCTTGTTGTTTTTTGATATGGAAATAATAAATATGAATGAATGAATGAATGAAAAACATGTTATCGATAATGAGTTAAAATTCAAAGCTGTCCTAAAACTCTGTCAATATATTTTGGATTTCAGCACATAATAGTACATTCTCTTCTAGATATTATAAGCGTGCATAAGCAAATCGGAATATGTACTTTTTTGTAATTAAGAACATGTTATGTAATCCAAACATTATTTTTTAATATCTTAATGTTTTACAAATGTGTTTGAAATGTCAAAAGAAATATACGCCTGAAGAGTTAATGAAAATCTGAATTGTTTCTGTTTTAAATTCAAATTGCATTTCAAATGGTAGGAATCATTTGAAATTGCTATTCTTGTAGCAAATATTGCTTGTTTGTATTGTAGAGCAATAAAAATGTCAGGTATAATTGATTGTAAACCATTGATAAATGTCAATCAGCCCTAAAGAATGCCAAGGATTTAGCTATTCGCATAACGGCATTACATGTATACGGTATTACATGTTGTTACATGTTATCAATTTGTTGATGTTTTATTTTAACTCATCCGTATTTTATGTGATTACATAGGAACTAACTATTTGCTCATTGATCAAAATAAATAATAGATTGTACCACAGTCAGACAGTTTGTAAGAATATTGTATAATATGGTGACATTTTGATATAAATGGGCTTTTATTCGAGCAATGACGTTTAAGCTCATCACTCTCAATTTTGCGACAAATGATGTTTGGGTAAGAGATGAATAGAATTCATATTTTCAACAATTCTAGAAATACTATATACTCAAACCAGAATACTAAATAGAACGATACATTCCAAACAATTATGACACCCGAGACTTATGGTAGTTAACATTTGAGTTAAGTTTAGTTATTGTAGCCAAGACAAGCGAGTCCTACTACTACCGGCTGACTCCTACTACTACTGGCCATCGAGCTGTGCATAGTGGGAAGGCATGTACGCCATTTTGCAAAGTAGCGGTTTCCATCGTCAACATGCCAAGAAGACGAAATAATGCTTCGTCAGGTAAATAAAGGTTAAGAGTAGGGACTTTGTATATATATTAGTAAGAGTATAGTATCAGGGTTAGTGTCATTAAGATTGCATGGTTATCATAGCCATGATCCTTTAGGCTTGTATGGTTACAATAACTCAACATACTCACGCAACATTATCAGGTGCACCTCACCAAAATATATCGCCAAAGTTCCTCACTACTCTAATACACGCATTGCAAGTTCAATTTATGTACATTTGATTTACTTTGGAGTCTTTAAAAATTGTGTTATTGAGTTACGTTTTGATACTGTT
This sequence comes from Ophiothrix spiculata, assembly GCA_000969725.1. Taxonomy (NCBI): domain Eukaryota; kingdom Metazoa; phylum Echinodermata; class Ophiuroidea; order Amphilepidida; family Ophiotrichidae; genus Ophiothrix; species Ophiothrix spiculata. The sequence continues at coordinate 46,666 of JXSR01S062935.1, forward strand.
TGAAACTGTTAATACAACTTAGGGATCTTTTTTGAAAAAGTTACATTTTGAAAATAACCTGAACTGCTTAAGTTTTAATTTGCATCTGCACATTACTAATCAGGATTGTCATAGATCTTTTGCTCAAGGTATATTAAATTGATTTCATAAATTTCTCCTAATTCACACTAAAAATCATAGCTAAATGTTTTTGTAAATCTGTATTTTCTGCTCCAAAAGGTATCCAGTGATTCTTGATTCAATGCTACCAATTTGTACATCAAATTGAGAATTGTGACACATTCAAGTCAAATGCGTGAGAAATCTAAAACTGTTTTGTATATTTGCCAGTCAACATGATATACTGTTGCACAACTGAGTGTCAAGTAGCAGACTGGTAATGAGTGTGTGCTTCTTTTTTCCACTTTCCTGCTCCAGATTATATATTTTTTCCTATACACAACAACAATTAGGAATACTTCAGTTGTAATATTATGTAGACATAATTTTGGACAAATTTTCTATTAAAATTCAATATGAATTATTTTGTTTCCTTTAAAAGGTTTTTTTTGTGTCTTTTTGGTGTAATTGTTGTAAGTCATAAGAACTAGAGTTTACCGTAGACATTAAATGGACAATAACTTTTCACTTGTAATTCATATGGCATGGTTGTTACATTGAACTGATAGTTTTTCCAGCAAATTACTTTTGCACAGTTCATTCATTGTAGCATCATACCAGTTAGCATTTCAGTTGTGACACGTTCAAGTCAAATGCTTGTGAAATCTGAAACCATTTCCTATATATTACCAGTCAAAACAATATCCAATTGCACAACCGAGTATCAAGTGGCACCCAAGTAATGAATGTGTGTATGTGTGTGTACGCGTATGTTTTTTTTTCACTTCTATGCTCTAGAATTATATTACATATTTCATTTCAAACTTAGTGGCACAATTATTGCTTTGACATGTGAATTTGGCATATTCAGTGACCTTGATGGGTTTCATTTTGCTTTCTCGTGTCATCAAGTAGAAAAAGAGATTTTCTTAGGATAATTATCTAAAATAATTAAAGCTTCTTTAAAGAAACGATGGCACCAATTTTATGAAATATAATTTCTATTTTAATTAAGTATGCATGCTCATGCTTTTTATATATATATATTGCTGATCCCATGTATTTTTATGTATTTATTGTCTTATTCATTTTCGACATAATGTTCATAATGATATGACACTACCAGTGAGTGTTGTACATGCGACACATTCCAGTCAGATGCTTGTGAAATTTAAGACCATTTCCTATATGGTATATTGCCAGTCAAGATGATATACAATTGCACAACTGAGTATCGAATAGCAAGAAGATAATGAGTGTGCGCTTCTTTCTCCTTTTAATGCTCTTATTGATATTCCATATACACATCAATAGAGTGTAATGCTTCAGTCGTAATGGCCCAATATGATTTGTAGACGTGTTTGGACCAAGTATTTATTTGAATTCACCATGGGATCTTCAGAGACCATGAGTTGGGTTTCAAGTTTTCTTTCCTTTGTTCTTATGGTTTTAAACATTTTGCGATTTTAGAAATGTATGAAACAATACCTTTTTAAAAGCATTTTTAGCATCCATGATACTCAAATTTTTGCTTTCTTCATAGGCCTTAATGTTCTAAATATTGGGGCACGGGCACATTAAACCAACTTTGTAGAGAGTAGAAAAACTTTAATTCCCAATATTAATATTCAGTTTACACAATAATACTTTAGTCACAATGGCACAATAATTTTTCAAATTATGTTGATATGTATTTTTAAGTTCCAATTCGTATTGAGTGAATAATTCACTATTAAAGAGTTCTGACTTTTGATAGTACAGTGTGATATTAAATGTTTTTGCTGATTGAGATCATTTTCTTTTTCTGTTTTCTTTTATGTGCTCTTGCTGTTGATGTTACTACTTTACCAAAATTCAGATAAGTATTTGATTTCAAGCAAGAAAAAAGGTTTATCATGCTCACTTCTTAGGCAAAAAAATGTGTTGTTCAAAGAACATTTTTACTTTCAAAGACCCAGCCTGCAAAGACCATATGTAATGTAATCTCTAAAGGCTGCCTCTAATAATTCCAAAACTATCAGTATTTCATTATTATAACAAAGGGACATTTGTCAGGTCATATTATTAATCATTAATTCATTATAAGTTATATACACCTATATCGCAATTTATGATCGAAAAGGTTATTGGTTCAAAATACAAAACCGCAACCCAAAACAAACCTTTCTCTTGATTTTTAACAATTTTTTTGCCTCTCTGTGAAATGTATCATTTTCTATGGTTTGAAGTACTAGTACTTAGCATGTGATATCTACCAGGCCCGTAGCCAGGATTTTTTCAAGGGGGGTGCGGATTTTCAAAAAGTGGACCTTTTGGAGGAAATTTTTTCGTTTTGGTCGACCCTAAAATAATTTTAGTAGTTTTTTAGCAGTTTCCCAAGCATTTTGTGTAGTATTTTATTAGAAAACGATCTACATTTGCTTGTTTTCGTGCTTTAGGTGTGTTTTTTGTGGTCATTTAGTGAATTTTTGTGGACCTTTTTTGTAAATTGTCAAATTTTGGGGGGTGCGACGCCACCACCGCACCCCCTGGCTACGGGTTTGATATCTACCATTGAGAATAAGTCGCTCCTTGGGGAAAGGAAACCTATTTTTTTTTAGAGAAGCCTGCATAATTGAGAAGTGAGTGACAAAATTGGTAATTTGACCTCTCGGGTATTTTGGTGCATTTATTTTCTAACTAGCATGTATGATCACCTGTATTTCTTTTGCCTTTTACAAGTAAATATATTTCATTGTAAGAAAAGTAAGAACTTTTTAAGTGTAAAGTAGCAAATATCAAGTTTTTTGTTTTTTCTTATGTACCTATCGTGAGCTTTCAAATGATATGTAATGTGTCATAACTAACTTCGTTTTCTTTTTACATCGGGAGATAAAGAAGACATTACAAATGAAATCTATTTTGACTCTTTTGAGTTACAAGTTTATAACAATTAAAAAGCAAAAGATGAACAATTATCTCATAATGCAATGTTAAGTTATCCAATATTTAAATTGACTATTAATAAGTATTAATTACTACTTACATCAAAAAATAAAACAGACCTCACTCAAAAAGCTTCTTTATAAAAATTTACTGTGTTATGAAAGTTGTTCACCTGCTACATTCAACTCATGTAATGACAGCAAGTGCTTATTGAAGTTTTGTTAAAATTATGAAAATAGTGCTGAATATGAATGTTTGATAGTACAGTGTGATATTAAATGTTTTTGCTGGTTGACATAATTGTCTTTTTCAGTTTTCTTTCATGTGATATTGCTGTTGATGTAACTACCTTTCCAAAATTCAAATAAGTATTTGATTTCAAGCAAGAAAATCTTTGAAACAAGGTTTATTATGCTTACCTCTTAGGCAAAAAAATGTGTTGTTCAAAGAATATTTTAGCCTACAAAGACCATATGCAATGTAGTCTCTAAAGGGTGCCTCTAATAATTCCGAAACCATCATTATTTCATTATTATAACAAGGGGACATTTATCAGGTCACATCCATCTCATTTTCTAATCTTTTTAAGTCACTAGCTCCTTTTGATCACCAAATTTCAGCATCTCTAAACTCTCTTCATTTGTACCAAAAGCAGGATACGATAATATTACATTGCAACAGTTATTTCCTTAGCATTTCCAAAAGCTTTTATTACTCTTATTAGAAACCGGCAATGGTAATTTGTTTCTGTGTAATTTGATTAGTCGAAGCCCTCCCACAAGATCTTGGTGATATACCAGGGGATATTTTATGCCTCCAATTTTCGCATTTATTTAACACTTTTGTCAATACGACCGTTTGGGTATGTAGAATTCAAATGCCTCCTATTTTCTTTCTCTTTCAACATTTAAACATGGTGTAAGATGATAATTAAGCGGTAAGGGTGGTAGACAAGGGAAATACAAGTGAGAAAAATGTAGCAGTAAATTGCAGTATAGTAATGAATTAAATTTGTGGTCCAATTTCAATGTGAAGTTAGATTGTGCTAGTTATATTCCCCATAGGAGGAAATGAATACTTTGGCTGCAGAGTTGTCTTTTCTTTTAGTACTTTGGGTTTCAACAATTCATTCTAAAATCCCATAAAGTCAGGATGGAAGAAGAAAACATTCTGATATAAATCCCGACATCCCATTTGTGTTTGAGGCAAAACAGAGGAGAATATTAGTTGTTACAGTAATTTCCATAGGTTTTTCAATAGTTTTTTGTTCATAAATTAAAACCCAACAAAAATGTGTATCTTATTAAGTTGATAAACTAAGCCCTCCTGTCAGATCTTGATGATTAACCACAAGATGGTTTGTGCTTCCAATTTCCTTAAGCACTTGATACTGATATCTTTTTACATACAACTGTTTTGGTATTTAGAATGCTAATTCCCTTATTTTATATACCTTTAAACATTTTAATTAAGTTTAAACATTGTATTAAGGTGTAAAATAAGTGATATTAAGGTGTAAAATAAGTGATATATGTAGTAGGCAAGAGAAATAAGTGAGAAAAATGATGCAAATATTCACAGCACTGTAATTCAATTTGTGGTCCAGTACTAATGCTTGAAGTTAGATTGTGCTAGTTGAGTTTTTTGTTATTAGAATTGGTAATTTTGGTTGCAAAGTTCAAGACACCTTTTCAACGTTTCGTTTAAGTTGTAATAAAGATTGATCAGGCATATGTAAGTCAAATATGTACATTGAGTTACAACAGTTCATAAAATCCATAACTTTTAGACAGGAAGGATATAACATTCTGGTACAAACTCCTATCACCCACTGTCATTTGTATTGAAAGCACAGGTGAGAGACAGCAATTTTCTCAGCTATTTCAATAGTTTTTGTGTTTACAAATTGAAACCCAACGGTAATTTGTATCTGATAATTTGATGAGCCGAGCCCTCCCATCAGATCTTTATGATATGCCATGGGATATTTTGTGCCTCCGATTTTCTCATTTACTTAACACTTTAGTCAATATGACAGTTTGGTTATGTAGAATGCAAATATCCCTATTTTCTCTTTAATTCAACATTCAAATTTGCCATAAGGTGATAGGTAAGTGGTATGGGTGCTAGACAAGGGAAAATAAGTGGGGAAAATGAAGCAGGAATTTGCAGCATTGTAATTCAATTTGCACTCCCTGTTTTAATGTGTGAAGCAAGATTGAGTGCTATAGTCAAGTTATGTCTAACAAGGTAATGAATGAAATTTGGCTGGTTGCATAGTTCAAGTTAACTTTTCCCAAGTTTTTTAAACTTCCTAAACATTTTGTGATAAATTTGATTTCAGTAATTCATTTTGATTTGCTACAACTGAAACCCTACATACATATCCCAAAATTTTCTGAATTCATGTGGACATTTAACAACTTCAAGAACTTTATGTCATAGCTAGCTGATAATCAAAATAAAATCATTGATATCAAATTAGCTTTGGCTTATTTTAGTGATGATGCAGTTTAGTTTGTAGATCAACAATTTTTTGTTTAATATTCATATTTTTAGTCTAGTTGGAAAAAAAAGAAAAGAAAAAGCTAGGAATTAAAATCATATTTATTCTAGCACAAAATAAATAAATAAACAAATATTTTTTGACAATTGATATCTAAAGTTGAGATGTCACAATAAATTTACTTTAAGTGAATGTCATTGCAAGTGAAAAATTACTTCTTAGCACCTTTAATATCCGTGTCAACTGATAATTAACTGACATTTTATTCAAGTAATCAAGGAACTGTTTTAACTCGAAAGTGTGCTCTTGAGAATTTCTTTTGATATTTGGCAGCAGCCTTTTTGATTACGGAAATGTTCAATTGTTTCATATGGATAATTGTTACCTTGTAAGAGAGATGTGTATTGACAGATCTGTCTACTGGAATTATTTAAGCACAAGTGAGTTTGGGTAATAATAGTTGTTGACAACTTGTTATGAGGCAAATAAGTGATCTGGGAATCTGGTCATAAAATGAGGGGCCCTCATGTTACCGTGAAGTGGATGAGTGGGTACGATATCTGGATAGTCTCCGTTATGCGACCCTCATGTTACGGTGAATTGGATGAGTTGGTACGATATCTGGATAGTCTCCGTTATGTGACCCTCATGTTACGGTGAGTTGGATAAGTGGGTACGATACCTAACAATAAAGTAACATGTAGGTTCACAGGTTGGTTTCACCAGCATAAAGATGGTGAAATTAACCTTGAACCGAGATGCAGACGATCACTAGGCAGGGCTGATATGGACAAACTTCAAAAATCATTAATATCTCCAAAAACACCAAGGTTATGTGCACAGTCTTATCTTTCCAATAATATTATATAGATCTGAAAGCTGGGCTTTCCCCCTGGAAACATGTCTGCCCCGTCTCGCCCCCTCATTTCAAAAAGTCTAGTCACGCCACTGTAAAAAAGCCCAAGAAAAAAAAATCAAATTTCAGGGGTAAAATTTTGAGTAAAAATTCACATTGATCCTTGTTTAGGGGTATTTCTTCAAGGCAAGATAAAACTTGTTTAGGGGGTATTTTGTAAACCCATGTTCACGCATGTGTACATCAATATACCTGAATGCCCCCCCCCCCCCCTGGTAAAAAAGGCTGGATACATTTGAACTCTGGTGCTGAAGAAGAGTCTTTCGCATCTCATGGACACAAAAGATAACAAACGTGTCATGAAGGTCATAGAGCTGATTAAGCCAAACATCACTTTGAAAGCAACAGTTCTTAAGCAAAATCTGACCTACTTTGGACATGTGATAAAAAGTAGTGGTTTAGGAAATGATGTATGCTTGGTAGGACATGTGGATACAGACGGAGAGGAAGGCATCGTACACGATGGATCAAAGAAGTGACAAACAGCACTGGAATAAACCTAAATAATCTGAAGGACCTAGTGCAGAACAGGAAGCTTTGGAAAAATATTGTGCATGATGTCAACAGGGGTCGTCCGTGACCTGATGGACTTTAATGGAGGTTCCACTGTGAGATATGAGTTATATCAATTATGAGGTTTCATGGTGGACAAGAATTACGTTTCAACAAATCAAACTATTGGCATTTTTGAAAACAAAAAACCTTGAAATATTTCATAAATATGTTTAGACATCCCACTCAAGAGAACCGATAGAGCACAAGTGGTTCTGTCAGTTATTGTATGCAGTTCATGTAGTTGATATAATTTTATTCTATGGCTTCAAGATGATCTGTCATGATGAATTATACATGATTTAAAAAAAAATCTTTGCAGGAGATTATTGGTAGAAAAATATATTTTCATGTGTAAAGTGAAATAAATCGCTAAGCAGGATTCAAGATGATGTTTGCATTATGGGTTTAATGTGGTTGTAGATACTTTGCAAATATTTTGATTATTCATTTCATTAAGAAAAGTAGTTCACTGCCTCTCTTAAAGTATTTGTATATCACATGTATACAGTGGGAGTACCATAGTGTAATGTACTTGATATTAAGCTTAAACATTAGCATCATGATCTGAATGATTGTAAATAATTACACTTAACAGATTTGGGTCGAATGCCTTTTCTTTTTTATTAGTTTGAACATAGCACTTTCACCCTTGCATGTGACAAAGAAGTTTAAGGACGGTGATTTACCCTAATTTAAAAAGCGTCCTACTTCCACGTTTACCAAATTTGGTAACATTATCTATATTGTGTTCAATGTGAGACAGCAAGTTGATAAATTGGGTAATACCGTGTCTGGCTGAGATGGCAAATATATTGGGTTTGTGTTGCGGAAGATATGGAAAAAAAATTGGCAGGGATTTGTGTGTGGTTATATGAGATGATACAAATAACAATGGTACTGTAGGAGAAAATGATTGTTATTATACCCTCACCTGCTTGTAGAATGTGACAATACCATAGATTAAAAGAAAGTACAGAAAGGAAATTTGTCTATTTGCACCCTAAAATCCAGCTAAGTTAGGGGATTGCGCCGACGCTGCGCGAGTGCGTAGTGACCCACCTCTGCGTTCAGTCTCGCGCTACTATTACTTGACTACAACGCAATACGCATCTTAAATTTTGCCGCTAAATTGGGCGTAAGCAAGGAACAGCGCTTTGACTGTCTCGATAGCCGCATTCTCAGTAAATTACCATTTAGTTGCAAGAGTACGGACAATACCATAACCATTTGTTCCGATCAAGCTATAAGGTGGCATTTCATGAGGTGGGTCAAAAATGTGTTACATGGTCATAATGGTCAAAAAAACAATTGTTTGATATGATGTTAATATTATTTATCTCTTTCAATTCAAGTAACTTTTTAGCCAAATATCACTTTTGTTTTGGCATAATGAGCTAATTAATGGTTAGTTACTCCATAGACGGCAATGCAAACTGTAATTTTCAAACGCGTTGTTCTCAAAATTGCCTGTTTTTACTAAAGCAAGTCATAAATTGGAATGATTAATGGTAAACAGTTCATTTTTTCAGGATATGTTCTATACACTATAATAGTTACTTTGATGCATTAAACTTGAAAC
>JXSR01S062946.1:6966-22381 GCA_000969725.1 Ophiothrix spiculata
TCCATTTTAACTGAAATGCTTTTGAAAAGTTAGTGTTTGAAGGTTTTCTTTTTTGTAGAAAATAAAAATGTAGGTTTTTTATTTACGTTCTTTTTTTTAAACCAAGAAGGAAAACTGCATGACTTACTACACTCTGCATGCTACTTATTAACAATTTTTCGACATGAATGAAATCACATCACTATCGTCATTTTCCTCCTCTCCCATTCTAGAAGACGTATATGCGACTTTCAGATGGCGGCGATCCAGACTCCCCTCCAAGAAAAAACCTGGCAAGGATTTTTGATTGTTATACTTCCATTTTCATTGCTCCATTTTTGCACTAACTTTTTTGTTAGTTAATGTCACATTTTGTTTTGGTATTTGGCAGAGTAGTAGTTGATATGAAGCGCATCCTTTGAACTGATTAACTGATCACAAATTTTGAACCCATATAAAAAGATATGTATAAGTAGTAATCATTTTAACAGTTATCATAGGACATAATGATATAAAACACAGTTCATTGGTTGGAAAAAAACAAAGTCAATAATGTGTAACAGTGAAGCTTCGGTGAAAGTTCTCACTTTCAAATGAAACAATATGCTGAAACTAATTAATTAGACTTGCACCGCACTTGGCTAACATTCTTTTGAATTGCAAGGAAGGTATTCATTTTTTTCATTTGTTTTCTGTTTTTGGCAATTTCCATATCATTTTAGTTCTTTTGGCAATTACTCATTGATTTTATAATGTTTCCCGAATATCACTTGTTTTTCTTATTTTTCCTAAAATCCTAATCACATTGCTCCAAATAAAAGGATGTGCCTCATGAACAATGCTAGAAAGTTATTCTTAGTTTTAAATTTGATCCAATTTACTTTAAATTTCCTTTCAGGCATGAGAATTGTTAGAATTTTGCAAAATTTGTACAAAAAAACTATTTTTAATAATTTTAGGCAGTTTACTTTTTAACTTATTAATCTCATTCTCATGCCTGATTTTTTATTTCTGACTTTTTCCTGTAGCTTTACGTAAGGACATATGATCGTTTAAATACGTCTGAGGACAAAACCGTTTCAGCAGTTTGGGCAAGCATTGAGTCTTGTTTGTTCAGATTTATTTTTAGTGGTCTAAGTTTGCTTTGCCAGTCTTGACTACTATCTCACAAAAAGTGCTCTTGTGAGATGTCTTCAAGGGGTTGCTCATATATCAGAGAGACTTACGAGTACCATCAAACACCTCAGGCCTTACGATGACAGACCAAGCATCATTAGGTCCAGAGTGTAGTGAATTATATGCTTTCCTTCCTAAAATCTTGGCTTTGGAGGTTGTGACTTAGTTGTGACTATTCAAATTTTGGGCCAAATATTGAAAATGGTGGGTCTTTGGTGACAAAATCAGAAATTGAGGTCTTTAATAATGTTTTTTTTTTTTTTTTTTTTTTTTTGGTGGCACATATGGCACATCTGAGTGTCGGGCCTGTTGAGAAAGATCTACTGTTTAAAGCAAAGAAATTCAAATTGCTCTAAAGTTTGACATAGGGTACGGTATCCATTTTAACAGGTGTGTTGTCAGAGAGGATATTCATTATGATTGAAGCAGGTATGGTTTTAAAATATCCAGGTATCAAATGTGATATATGGAGACCTGTAATCTTGGACTAGTCTGTTATTATATGGAGGTGTATTCTTATACCCTATCCACTCGTCCAATTCAACTATTTTCCGACTGACAACACCTTTAAATTATTAAAAAACCCAACTTTCAGTAGTTTGACAGATCATCGTACTCTATGAAGAAGCATTGTAAAAATATTTTGACATCACTTTTGACACACTGGTATGAAATAAACCATTGCTCCAGTGATATACATTCAGAAAATCCATAGTTGTATTGGACAAGTGAATAGGGTATTTTGGATCATTCATCACTCACAGATAAATGCAAATTGTTTTAGTTTATTGGAAAAATTCAGTGAAACTTCCTTTAAATAATCTATATAACAAATTGTGTTTTGGTTTAGTTCTTTGGATCTCATGGACCTTTTGACAGGCCGAAATTAGTCTACGGATCACCAATTACCTTGTAGTAGCCCACACAAGCCCTCAAGTAAATGGATGCTTTAGTTTATGTGAATATTTTTGAAATGTTAATTTTATACACATATTGATTGCTCCTGAGCTGAGGGCTGTAGTAAAAACTATTTCCCCTAAGTGATCTTGAGACAATATGCTATTTCCAAAGACTGAAGGTCGAAGGCAATAGTATGATAGTCTCAAGATAATTTATGGGAAATGGTTTTTACTATAGCCCTCAGCTCAGGAGCAGTCAACATTTGTTTTACATACAATTTGGTTTTGCGTGGCCAATAGTAAAAACTCTATTGACCGGCTCAAATTACACCAATCTGTATATAATATATATTAAATAACAAACACTGTCAAGAAAATTAAGTCTGTTGATTTTCGATAGAAGTCGAGACTGGCAAAGTAGTCTTTACATTTCTTCAATTTTCTGTATAAATCTGGTTGCATGAATTGATCGTTTCATGGTATGGTTTCAATCTGATTTATTTGGTTATTTAGTTTAGTTTAGGTTATGTGTCAATTCCTGAGATTTTCCAAACTGAGAACGGATTCTCTTTTTTTCTTTAAACATCGATACAAAATTTCATAAAATTTCAAAATTGACACAAACCTGTTAGTAACGTCCTGAGTGTTTTAATTTTAAGGTGTTTGATATACAGATTATGCATGAAATTTGGCCTAATAATGCAAAAAAGTGTTATGCATGAGTTTAAATAGTGATGATCAGAAGAATACATAGAATTAGGGAATGATGTAGCTTGAGATTCTTAACTAGTGCGCGCGCCACCAAATTTGGCGCTTTGACAAATTTTATTGTCGCTTGACGCTCTCTAAAAACAAAGAAATACATTAAAAATCTAAATATTTGTGCTTTGAAATTTTTCTGTTTAAAAAGAAGTCATCATTGAATGTTGGTGAATTTTTTGGAATGGTCGGTCTGGAAGTGTCCATTTGCTTCAAAAGCTTATTGAAATATGTGACACACCACATCGAAAGGTACATGATGGCAGCGTTTGACAAAATACCTATTTATATATTAATTGAAAGAGTAATGATTAGGCTTTAAAATGTGACAATAGTTTTTGAAAGTTGACCATTCATTGTTGAAGTTAAGCTAAAAAAGACACAAACAATTCACAATTTCAGTTTACTTGTATCTGTAAACATTTTATCCACAAAAATGTATGTTTTGATGTGGCACATCACATATTGTTTTAAAAATTGTATAAATTAACTGCTCCAATTGACAAATTGATTCGCTTTTTAGTTTTTTGAAGCTCTTTAGGGACATTTTGAGGGTCCTCTTCCTTCCCCTTGCCCCAATATCTGGAATAAGGGACAAATAAGTTTTAGTAATAAACATGTACATTTGCATGATTTGCAAATTGGCAACCTATATAGGTGACTTTTTAAACTTCCCAAATTAAAATGTTACCAGTTTTCCCTATGGGTATTGATACCAATTTTGAGTTTGGCAGCACTGGCTTGCATGTTGTTTTTATTGGTTTAAAACTACCTACGTGTATATTAGGAAAGTTTTTCAGCATTATATAAACTCATTTAGGTTATAGACACTAAATAGTAAATTTGTTTTTCAATCATTTTATTTTGGTATATAGACCATATCTATAATTGACATACTCCCGCCGTTGATGGGGTAAATCCACAGAATCGGGCGGGGAATCGGAACTCAGAACGAGGCCAAGTATGATAAATACACTACTTGATCTCGCTCTGAGTTCTGTTCCCCGTCCGATTCTGTGGATTTACCCCATCAACGGCGGGAGTATGTCAATTATAGATATGGTCTATAAAGTTGAATTCCTTTTTTATTTCATGTTAATATTTGATTGATTGGAATTTTGAATGTTTCATGTATATGGTTTGTCTTTTGTGACACAGCTTTTGTTGCTTTAGATGTTTTTTGCTTCTATGTTGCTTTTTTCCTTGCTTCATTGTCATTTTATTAACCATGCTATTTAAAGTATCCTTTGCATGCTTATCATATTAACATTGGATGTGAGTTAACATATCAGTTATCATGTACCTTAAGGAAACACAAAATAAAATAAATTGGGAGTCAAATTAGGAACATTTAAGATGATCTATTTAAAGATGATTATAAGATGATCTATTTTAAGTCTGCCATTGCTACAAAATCTGGGATCAAGGATGAGTACATTGTGAATACATTTCTAAACTTGATGGTACAATTCTTTAGATAATGAAAACAAAATGCAGGGTGTAGGGCCATCTAGCATATCAGATTTTTGCATTTATATGTAAGAAGGCCATGCACTCTGGGTTTTTCATTTACATGGAGTATTGTAGCACTGACTTAAGTGATACGTACACACCAAATTAAAAGTTTAACTGTTGCCCATGGTCATGATAACTCGTCATGTGAATGCATGAAAGTAGTATCTGCAATAGCTGCCATATGACTCATGTCACACCTTGTCAGTGGAATATACAAAATCCTGTTAACTTTATGTAGTTGGATCTTGTATTGACCTTCACTTGATGAATCATTTCAAGAACCACTGGACCAAAACTGGACATTTCATAGGATGTATTGCAAATTTATGACAAATGGCAGCTATTGCTCCTACGGCTGTCATGTGTTCACACGACCAACTGATCTGTAGCCTAACATCCTGTCTGCTTTTAACCCATGCCTTGGGATATCCTGCTTATAGATAGGTAATAGGGCTTTCTTGCTGCATTAATCCACCCTATAACACCTCATCTTCTACCAATCCTAAATCTACCCATTTTAAAGCTTAACATTTCAGTTTTGTAAATCAAAAAAAGATAGAGTGGCATTTCTCTATTCTTTTTATTTTTTATTTTTTTCATTTTCTTTAAAAAAAATTTGCTCATCTTTTGCTGCGTTGTTCGTGTCACTGTCATCCAACACTTAACCACAACACCTACTTGACGTTAGCAAAAAAATGTGCGGATTATTCTACAGCGCCGTGGCAACCAAGAAGACGAAGCTCGCATCATCATCGATAAGGAAGCGCAGCAGGACAATGGGGTGACGCAGCAAGTTCCAGCGGCAGCGGGGTCAAGTAGGGATGTAACGAGTAGCGAAGACAGCTATCCTGCGACATCGTCGGCTGACGTGACGTTGAACGGTGATGACGTGAATGTGAATGCCATTGATACGGGGCCTGAGCACCAGGAAGAAGAAGAGGTAAGATGAATTATGGGAAATAAACAATCCTGCAAAGTCTGCAAATGCAAAGAGCAAACAAGGCGTGTGCCGCATGTCCCAGATAAACCTATGTATGTCCCAGATATATAATCTTTGCAATTAAAATTTGGGCTTTATGGATAGTCGGAAAGTACGACTTTTTGCAAAGGTTACATTTCATAATCCATGAAATGAACTTGATAAAGTTTATATTATTTCAATTGATATTGTAGAGTATAAGTTAACTTTATTAAATATTAGGCAAAAAAAAAAAAAAGATTGTTTCCTGTAGGTGGTCAAAAAACCTAAATGCGAAATGCGTTTTTTTATTTTATTTTGTTTTCATTTTTTTGTATTGTTTCAAGAGGTGCTAAGGCAAATTTTGATTAAAAATCCGCACGAGTGATGATTTTTTTCAGTAAGAAACCTGTCCGGTTTCAAGTTTTTGTTGAAAAGAAAACACTTCTTTAGTAAAAATGTTGCAATTTTCCAGTTCTTTTTATCAAATTGGCTATTTTGATTTTCATTTTCTAAAATATCAAATAAAAAAATGAAATGCGCAAATATATGACGCCAAAACGAAATGCGTGCGGTGCACGGGAAACAAACTTGTTTTTTGTTTTTGCCTTAGAGTGCTATTTTGTATTGTCACTATCACAATTTTAAATGTCACATATGGATAAAGTGTTCTTGAGTATTGTCACAAATCTCGTAACTCAACCCAACCATAACATTGTTTTCATGCAATAAGGCCTTCAAAATAATTGTTTGTTTGGTTTAACATAAAAAATACTTAGGGTATGTATGTCAGGTTTTTATTGTTGTTTGTTTTGCTTTTGGCTTGAAAATTAACACTAAATAACCACAGTTCACACAATAGCAAAAACATTTTATATTCTCATCTTACATTGTTTTAAAAAAGTGGATTTTTGAGCAGACTGAAATTGAAAAGTATGTTGTTTCCAATTATACCATTTTTTTTCATGTTCACATGAAAAATGAAAATAAAAAAGCCTAGGGTCATCACCAAAAAATAGGGTCAGTCAGGCTACGCCAAACAAACAATTATTTTTAAGCCTAAGTGCTCACTTTCTTTTATCAGATATTACCCATTTTATACCATTGCATTAGTCTTGTGTGACATCAAATATTATATGGGTGGAACAGACAAATTTGCTCCAAAATATTTGATATGGCATATGAATATCTGTTTTAAATTACCAGTTGAAGTAAAAAAAAATTATTAAAATCCATATTATTTACTACTACTTGCAACCTTTACACACTTTCTGACTATCTGTTAAAAAAGCTTTAAAAAATTCTCGCGAAGAATATTGTAAAGGTGTTTTTTTCTGGGACACACAGTATGTGCACATGGTGTTTCTAAGCTAAAAACCCTAAATAATATAATAATATGCTTTGTGCATTTGCATTGTGTTTACATTGAGTATTCAGCTTTTCATTTGAACCTCAAAGGGACCAAAGCATGTTCATCAAGTATACTTTGAAACATATTCACCTTAAATTTTTAAAGTATGATGTTATTGATTCCATCAAATATTAAGTCGGGACCTGTTAAATTCAGAGATGCCACATTTCAGAATAAATTCTGAATTCAGAATTTTTCAATTGGTTTAAGCCTAAATTCAGATTTTTTTATTGGTTGTTTCGTGTACAAAGGTATAGGCAATTTTTGTTTCTCACATTCTTTCGAAGTATTTCAGATTTTTTGAACCAATGAGTGGCATCTCTGTAAATTATCTAGCTCCAGATTGCATTATATGCATTATATATTGCACACCTTTGAACTTTGTTCCTGCTAAGGCCGGATATCATGAAAATACGGAAGAAGCTCAAATATTATGGCAAGGGGTTTTAAAAACAGAAAGAGAAAGAGAGGGTTTTGGTTATACACGACATTCATTTATAATAGTTTTATTTACTTTATACTAAAAATTCTAGGCTCATTTTTGAGGTGATCTATCTGAAATACAATCGGGAGCTGTGAACTTTTTTGATGTTGTCATTTGGGGCAAAGAAAAAAGTCCTTGGCAGGAACACTGTCCTTGAGTGTAATTTGTGATTTATTTATGTATATCTGTCTATACATAAACAGATTTGCAGGTAACTCTTTTTTGTTGACTGTTTTGTTTTATTTTCATAGTTTGACTTTGGAGAGGAGATGGTGTACCATACAATAGAAACCATTGAGTATTGTCTTTCTTGTATATCCAACACAGCCTCATACCTACGTTTATGGGCCCTAAGTCTTGCACATGCTGGTAAGTAGTGCAAAGTTTTGTGATGTGTAAGAGGTTAATTTTATAGCTTGACTTGAAAAATATAGAAATATTTGCTGAGTTGATATTGATCATGACTGAAACAAAAGACCCTGGTTTTATTCCCTATAGAGCCTGTGTCATCGGACTTATTTCTCGTCTTCTTCTCCCTTTCTATAGCCATCTTATTCCTAAGGCAAAAAAATAATTCTTTGGTTGTCTCCACAGCTTTTTTCAGAGAAGGTTGGTCGGTCGGTTTTTTTTTTTTTTTTTTAATACTCTTCCACGGACTGCTAGGTCAATCGGCCGCTCCAGCCTTCACAACTTCCCCCGCGACATCCAAATCAAAACAATCAAATACTTCTTGTAGTGATTTGGGACATCCTAAACATTTTGAGGGTTGAATATCGAAAAAAGCAAAAAATATAACTTTTTTTTATGTAGTTTTCGGTGAGTTTTGCACATTTTTTTCGAAAATTTTTCAATAAAAAAAAGTTTGGGTCGGGCTGAAAAATAGGGTCGGTCGGTGGAGGTCAACCAAACAATTTTTTTTGGCCTAAGGCTGCACCATTTCGCTTGGTAAACTAAAACTCTATCAATTTCAATTGATTGCTCTTCCCCATCTGACACATTATCTTGGTTGTGGATCATTGCACTAGTGACACCATTTCTCAGGTTTGAATCCTGGATGGTCAGATATTTCTTCTGTCAAATTTATTGTGCATTGTGTTAAAATACTCTTTAAAATTATTTTCTAATGAAAATGTCTCCACTAATTTATTAAACCTTTTCTATATTTTAATTATTACTCAGTTTGGAATTGATTTCCAAATCCTCAAAGGAATGCTAATTTGCTAAAGCTTTCGACAAAATGATTGTAGGGAAACGAGGTTAGAACTGAAAAACCGTATAAATTTAACTTGACCACTGATAACACTTTTCCTGCATGTTTTAACATATTCACTGTTTAAAATGTGCTATTTTCATTTTCTTTCAGAGCTTTCAGAGGTACTGTGGACAATGGTGATGAATAGATCCTTCATGATTGAAGACTGGTGGTATGCAATGTTTGCCATACCAGAAGTCATAGCAATCTGGACTGAAATGACACTCATGATACTGCTCGTTATGGAAGGCTTATCGGCATTCTTACATGCCCTCAGATTGCATTGGTAAGTGCCTGATGGTCACAGAACAAAAATCACATCCAAACTTCAAAAATGTGAAGCATGACCACCTGATATATCGAAAGACATCCTTTTCTGTTGTATTGATTTCACTTTTTATAGCAAACCATTGCAGCAATATGTGAATGTGTCGTGGCACCCATGCTGCAAATATGTAGTGATCTGCCTCGCCTTCAGGCTACAGAGTGACAACTACTCTTAATGACCTTTACGATGTTCAGAGACTCAGATATAGCCAATTGAAGGTTTGGTTTGGGTACTTGGGTTTCTGAGAAAGTAATAATAATAATAATAATTTAGCGTTCTTATAACGCGCAAAAATCATCCAAAAGGATCACGAAGCGCATCTAAACAGAACAAGGACAAACACGACTAAAAATTAAGAAACAGGAAACGCCTCTGAATTGAATTGACTGAGAGAGGATATGTTACGGATGTTGTTTGGGAGTGAGTTCCAAACAGTGGATCATTGAAACCTAAATGAACGCTCACCGGCAGATTTGAGATCTGAGTTTGGTATCTTGAGAATCCTTTGAGAGCTGGAACATAAAGTGCGGGGTGGATTTATATGTGTAAAACAGAAGAAATGTAGGGTGGAAGAGAGCCTTAGAAATGACAGAAAGCTGGGACACATAATTTGAACTTAATACGAAAATCGATAGGCAGCCAATGAAGTTCTTTGGTAGGGAAAAATAGCCACAGTTAGCAACTGAGGAGCCTTTAAATAACTTCTAACTAGTCAAATGATCATAAATTTGGTTATCTCAAGACTGCTGAAATCAAAAACGACAAACATTTTTGTTTTGTTTTGGCAACAAAATGTCCAGGTCGTAAAATTTTCATGACATAAAAATTGTAAATTTTAAATGCTTTTAATTCACTCAACTGCTGATCAAAATTATTAGATTTCATCATATTTAGGAATATTTTGTTGGTTCGATTTTAATGTATGACATTAAGAAGTGTATTTTGGTAGTTTTCACAACACTCTTTTGGGTATTAGGCTAGGAAAATTAATGAAAATTATGGCCATTAGTCAAACAATTTGCAAAAGTAATGATATTTTCAGGATAATATCAGACAAACATATACAACAACTAGTTCAAAATCTAGAAAATTCTAGTTGGTGGAACAGTGATTAATTTGCATAAAACAAAATGGCTGCCAAAACAGGGGTTAAAATTTCAAAATTGGTTAAATCATGTTAAAAACCATTCTATTGTGTTCCACTAATCACAAAGAATCAGAAAAGTATACTTTTACCCATCTCCGATGTATGGTTAATGATTTATATCCAAAAACATGAAAGGTCATATCAGGGGTCACGTGATATGTCCTATGGGAGACCAAAATTTCAAAATTGTCCGATTTTTTTCAAAATGGTCTCAAATTGTTTCTCTTGCAAAACTATCTACATGAAGTAGTAATTAGCAATGGCTCAGATGTACTATTGCTATGGTTACAGATCAAAGTAAACTTGGGGTTTTAGATCCAATGTAATGGTAAATATAAACTTTGTTTTGCCTGATACCATAGCAACCACTGGTCTAAAGTACTTTAAACTATTACTTCATGTAGAGACTTTTGCGAAAGGAACATTTTGAGACCATTTTGAAGAAAATCGGACAATGTTGAATTTTGTGTCTCCCATAGGACCTATTGCCTGACCCCTGATATGACCTTTCACATAATTGGATATAACTCATTAACCATACATAGGAGATGGGTAAAAGTATACTTTTTCTGATTGTTTGTGATTAGTGGAACACAATAGAATGGTTTTTAACACGATTTAACCAAATTTTACTCTGTGTTTTGGCAGCCATTTTGTTTTATGCAAATTAATCACTGTTCCACCAACTAGATTTTTAACTGGTTGTTGTGTATATTTGTCTGATATTATCCCGTAAATATCATTAATTTTGCAATTTGTTTGACCTATTTTTTTTTTATTAGCCTATATGTACAAAAGGTTCAATTTCCATTTGTAGTTCTGATAACATCCATTTCTTTTTACCACCCAGGGTTGAATTCCAGAGCAAGTTCTACAAGGGTGAAGGCTACGCATTTGCTCCATTTGCTTTTGACGCCATAATGGAAACCAAAGAACCAGCTTAGAATAGTACTACTGCTGTCTTGCCAACTCCTCTGCTGTATACACTGATGTAAATAGCATAAAATGGTTCAAATGGTGTGAATAAAAAACTAGTGCAGGGCCCTATTACCTATTAATGGGACCTGCATCATGTATTTTTGTTTATAGCCTGAAAAATGATGTGTGACAGGTTGTGCCCTCTATCAATTACTGTGCTATAATTCCTTGGATGGTGTAAATGAAAATTCAGAGTGCCAGGCCCTATTGCGAATATATTTGACCTGCTCCCTGCATTTTTGTTTACAGTATGTAGCCCAGTTCAACTTTTGTAAGATCCATTACTGATTTTATTCAGTAGAGTATTGATAATCCACACTTGAGAGTTTGAAATCTGTAACAGAACTGATTGTCAGGTCTCTTTTGTGCAGTAAGATTTATTCAATACTTTTGTTAGTTACAATTTGTAAACTTTTGTAAACTAAAACCTTTGTCTTTTAATCAGATAATTTACAAAGCATTTGAAAACAGACCTAGCTATTATCCAAGAAATTATGGCACCTACTTGTGGCGTATGCCAAGTAGTTGTGACCAATTTTCTTTATATTGAATCTGCTAAAATAATGCTAGGAAATGAACCCTTATAGATTGCCTTAGGATAAATCGGTTAGACAGGGCATTATTAATTTGCAGATTTGTGTGAACAAATCATTGCGAAAAAACTTAATTGTGTTAAATAATAATATATTCAGAATCTGTTGAATTCAATCACTCACATTGTGTTTTGCTAAAATCGCAGTCATAATTCCTTAGTGAGTGCAGGACCCCATTGCTTGTGAATGCGACCACCATTGTTCCTGCTAAGGTGTTTGAACTGGCAATTTGACCAATTATAACAAAGTTGTAGAGGTGCTTGCGCCAAAATCGCAAGCTGAGGCTGTAAATTGACAAGAAAGCAAGAAAAAGCATCTTTTGCACACATTTTTAGAAACCTGTTGCGCCAATTTCCAAGGCTCCTGTGGCAGTGGCGCGCCATACGGCCTTAGCAGGAACACTTGGACCACACTTGCATTTTTGCTCACATTGTCCGACGGACTGAGGCATTGGCTTTAATATACAATATGGTGCTCACAGTGCTTTAGAGCATGGTCATGACTTTAACACTTTTTGCGATTTTAGTATCAAAATATTGCCCTCATTATTCTCCAAAAATTTCCCAGTTAACCATTTGAACCCTGGCCATTCCATGTGTACCTGTACCGCTGACCCAGGTCAACCCGAAAGTTAAGAAACACAAATTACCCCTAAACTTACTGTGATTTTGATTTCCCTTGCTTTACATTTTCATTTTACAGTAGTCTGAATTGTTCCACTACCAGCATTCACAAAAGATTACTTTTTATTTACTAGCACATTTGACGTTTACATGGGTGAAGCCACATTTGTTGAAAATTGTGATCAAATTTAAAATTTACAAAAATATGAGGAATTGCTCACCTCTGTCGAGTAAATAAGAGCAAAATGACCCATTAACCATGGGTTCAAAGCTTCATGGATATCTTCTGATATAAATCAAACCATTGAAAATTGTAACTACCAATGCCTGTTGAAAGACACATCAGCTTTTCTGTCTCATTACCTAAAAGCCGGTAAATCGGCTCATCGGGTATACGTTACATGTACATGTGAGCTGGTATAGTTGAGTTCAAAGGGTTAAGACATATTCTGCTTTGGGTATGTCACTATCAGTAAAAATGTGCTTATTGTATCCTAATTTATAGTGGCCATAATTATACTGTGAAACACAAACTTGTTTATAAAATCAAAACAGTTTGATCAGTTCAACTGTCATTTCAAACTGAAACCTTGCGAGAAGTGAATTTGAAATAGAAAATGATATTTTTTTTAAAATTTGAACTTTGCTCTATTAACGAATTGCATAATTGTTGAAAAAATAGCATGCAGCAGCGCTGATGTTAATTAGATTCTGAATATATTATATGCTAAAACTGAATAGTAGTCAATATATACAATTATTGATTGGCATATATTTTTATAAACATTGTCAGTTCTATGTTTAACATTCCACCTTACAATTTATAGCTTGAAATGTTACTACGTAAAAAAATTTTGTAATCTTTATAAATGTATTAATTAAGTTGCTTGAAATTGAATGTAAATCAATACGACCTAGATATAATCCTACATATTTCCCAATGTCATTCTATTATATACTAACAATGTCTCCCCTTATCTACTTTAAATATATGATGTACTTATAGGAAACAGTGCGGCATTTATTTCTATTTATTCCAGTAAGCACACTGCAGGGTCTTTAAGTAGATATAAATAACTACAGGGGATTTGTAGTGCCTACACCTCTCCTACATGTGGTTCCATGCTGTACAGATGGTTGCTGACCACTTTAGCCAAAGTTGTATATCTCCAAGGTTTTTTTTTTTCCATTCACGGTCTCTTTTCCATAGTGATTACCTACCTTTGAGTATACACGACATGCAACGCCCTAGTTACATTCACGCACTTCCATGATTGGCCCAAGATTGGTCAGATGTTTTGTTGTATATTTTAACCTTTGTATAAATGCCGTGGAAGGTAATTAATGGGCAAACAGCCTGCGAATGAGTGAAAAATAGCCTTGATATACATTTAAGCTTAATACATTGTAACAGCATCAATAGAATCACTGTGGGTCCATTGCAATGTCTAGTGGCACTGAACTTTATTCAGTCTGCATTTATATAAATCATTGCAGCCAGGAACAGCTCTGAATGTTTCTTTCTTTCGAGATTTTAGAAAACAATTTGAAGTTCCTTGTCAAAGAAAATTTTAGGCTGACTCATTTTTGGCATCACTGGGGCTCGAACTCTTCCAAACTATAAATAAACTGCACCGAATGCCTAACCGATTGAGCCACTAGCTTTGGAGGACCATAACTTTAAAACAATACAATAAAATCGAGAAAATTGACTTGAAATATGATGCACAGGTCTTCAACTATTTTGTGTATGAAAATCAGGTTATATTGTTCAATGATTTTGATTTATATGCTCGATTCCATTACAAGTTGCGAAATAACCTTTTTTGGATGATTTGAACTCCAGAATGCAACAATGACCTAGTCCATGCTTATCAGGGCCAAAGAAAATATATTGTCCTTCAACATTGACTATAAGGCCCGGTGCAGACTCCTCTATCGTATAGAATATTTTGCTTAGAATATTCTATGCTGACGACGAAATGACGTAGGTCATCAAATAAAACTGTGTGTTTTATTCGGTCACTACGTCATGTTGTCGTCAGCATAGAATATTCTAAGCAAAATATTCTATACGATAGTGGAGTCTGCACCGGGCCTAATTGCCATTAAAAATCATATTGATCAGTACTTAATTTCCTTTTTTCTTTTTTTTTCTTTTGCTTGGCACGGGTAGCATAGACTAAGATCACTGTTGCATGAATCATCAGTTCACAAAGTGAAACATACAGAAATGAATCTTTCTCTCACAAGGCTACGTTTTGAAGAAAAAATACCCAAGCCTAGCTTGAACAGGATTTGAGCCTGCATGGGGTCTCTCATTTATTCTGTCTTGATTTGAGTTGAAGGCCAATAGATCTAGTTGTTTGACGAATTCCAGAAGTATCATGCATCCAGTCTCAATAGCTAAAGACAGCACAGCAGGGAGCTCCCAGGGCTGGGACTTTAGATAACCATACAGTTGATTTGAAAAGTGTACACCACATGATGAGGTTGTTAGAAACTAGGATTTTGAAAAACAAGATGTTGATAGGAAAAAACAACTTTTTAAATGAAAAAAAAAATGTGTATATTTTTAGTCACTTACTAGATTACCTTTTTGTTCAAAACAACAAGAACATATTGTTCTATTTATTGTTAATTATTATTTCTTTTACCAGATAACATCTCACAATACTTATATTTTTATTGCCTTTTGAGCTTCTTTTGTACTTTTGTTTATACCCTTGATAAACCAGAAAACAGTTCTACTGTAGAAATATTTATTTTCATGGATACTTAATTTTTGCAAAATTTCCTTTTTTACTTTTTAAGAATTTGACTTTGTGTTATTTAAAATGTTTGTCAGAAGATATGCAGTTGGAGAAATTTGAGTTTCACAAGGTATAATACCTTGCAAAATTTTGTTGTATATTTACAGGGTACGGTATACTTATCACAGTCTTTTCACTTTGTAGGTTTGTCGTCAGGTTAGTTTTACACTTTACTGCTTGAGATCATCGACAAGAATTTTGTCGTTTTTCAGTTTTATTGCTTTGAAAGTTAAATTCATAACCTGAAAAAATCAAGTCATTTTGTCGACATTGATTTATCTGAGTCTGACGATATCTATCGATCGTGCACATTGACACGCAGTCTTTTACACACGCTATTGCACATGTAAAGACTGTGTATTGATTGTATCAATGAACGTCGAACAATATGCATAAAGACTGCGCATTGATTGTGTATCGATGAACGTCGAGCAATGCATATTGACGGAGTCTGAATAAACCATATACCGGCTTATCCACAATCCACAATCAGAAGCAAA
>JXSR01S062946.1:28972-46616 GCA_000969725.1 Ophiothrix spiculata
CAATATTTTCTCAAAATACACCCAATCTGAGCAAAATTGGGTGCTTTCGCGACCCTAATATTTTTTTATTTTATTTTTAAATAGGGTCAGTCGCTGAGGGAAACATAACAATTTATTTTTTTTTGGCCTTATTTACAAGTTCTCTAAATGCTTGGCCGCAAACATTTACCTTTTGACATGGCGCATCACAAATGTCCTTAGGGCTAAACTATTAAATACAGCTATAGTGTGGGGAAATTATATAATTTGAAATGATCAAAGACTTAACAAGGGGGTGCTAGTTCAGCTAATCTTCCTCTGATCTGTAACAACGCTTGTAAGATACGAGGATTGATTCCTTGGTCAAGATGTTTTTCAAAAAGTATTTAATTCATAACATTATTCAGCAGAGAGCCAGGCTGATCAAAGACAGAATAGTGGGAAGACTGGGGATTGAACCCTGGCTGCTGTGGTAAAGGCAAGGGCACTACCCCTATGCTCCCATTCCCCCAATTTATTGTAACAGAACCATAGATTTAGACCGAAGATCCCAGACTTTGTATACTGGGCTGTGTAGTGGCGTCGTCAGCCAAGGAGCTCAAATTGGTATTCGGTTCCCGTCAAAATTAATTCTGGGCGCGGAGATACGCTTGCCCATTAAGACAAACCGCGCAAATAATATTTTACGCTTATGTTAAAGGAGCATGGTCCAATTGCCTCAACTTTTTTTTTAAACTTTTTGAGATTTTGGTACTAAAATGTTGCTCATATTTTTCTTATAACCCATGTAAAATTTCATGGCTGAGTTACGTTCCCTTTTGGGAGATATATATGAAAATGTGTCTAATTAGGGTAACCATAATTAATTTTATACAGTAACGTATCGGCAGTTCTGAATTACAAAATTGCCCATAAAATCAAAACAGTTTGACTGATTCAGCTGAAATTTAAAACAATAGACATCTTTCATATGACATTGAAAACTAAATTTTGAAAATCAGACCAAGCTCCTGTAAGCCAACTCACACACAAAGAATGTGTGCCTGTTTTCAGAATTCGCACATCATGACAAGATGTGTTGCATCAGCAGCAAAAAACTGAATACCCAAATTTGATCCCCATATGCCAGAATAAAAATGGTGGCGAGTCTATAAACTCCACTCTAAATCTATGGGTAGAACAGTCTAAAAATCATTTCTAAGGCCAAAAAAAAAAGAACTCTGTCTCAGCTTACTTAAGGTCAAACCCTAACCGCTATGCGGGGTTTTTTTTCAAAGTAAAAAAGGGCTACACGGATGCGGTAATACACCCCTTTTTTTTTAATGCATTTTTCGTCCACTATTTTTTTTTTCGCGGCCGTTTATTTAACTTTTTTTCCAGTAGTAGGAAAAATAGATGGAAAAAAACTGAAAATCTCTCAAAAACCTTTAAAAAAAAGGAGCTAAATTTGTATTTTTAAAAGCTATGCGCGCGGGAAGCTGAGACAGACTATTTTTTTTCCTTGGCCTAAGTTGACTTTAACCACATTCACATACTGTAAAAGTAGAAATTTTCGCGAGGTTTTTATTTTCGCGAATTTCGTGATTCAATCCTCAAACGCGAAAATAAAAACTCGCGAAATATAATGTCATTTATCGACCAATTAAAGTTTCTCTCAAAATACGTAACAAGCAAAGCAGTGAAACTGTGAAGCTGTTGAATTCGGAAGTTTAATCATTCAGCCAGCTAAATCACGACCGATGTAGATGGTAAACATGGTAAATATGAGGCAAATATTTCTCAAACCAATCATGTGATAGTGAAAAAAGTTGAAAGTATAATGATATATTTGGCTTTTTAGTTGAAAGAAATGGTCTTGAGACACGTCAATGATCACTTTTGTAATCAACTTTCCACACTGTAAAATCTGCCGATAATTGGCGATGAATGTCAAATGAATGTTGTTAATGGCAACCTGGTAAGCTTACTCTTTGATATTATGCAACTAAATTTTGGTAATCGCGAAAATAAAAACTCGCGAAATGTCTGTTAGAGGCAAAATCGCGAAAATATCTTCTCGCGAAAATATAGACTTTTACAGTACTGTAAAAGTCAATATTTTCGCAGGAAGATATTTCCGCGATTTTGCAGATTTAGTCAAATCGGAGAGAATTTAATTTAACAGTTTTGATGTCATTACAATTCAAACGTAGTACAAAAGATACTTTTCGCAAGTTTTTATTTTTGCTATTTGATGTATACTCGCGAAAATAAAAACCTATCGAATATATCTACTTTTACAGTATTACAACAAGGAAGATATCTACAAGAATAGCAATACAATGAGCATTCAACTTCATTTTTTTACATTTTATTAAACTTTTTTAGCTTCCAAAAAGGAACACTTTAGTTAAATTATTTCAATGTGCACATACATACACCTCTATATCCTTTCTTACATTCGCTCCCCAATCCACACAACCCAACATGATTCTCTCCAAGTGGCTTATCAAAACAAATGTACAGCCACTTAACTGCACCTAAAGTTACAAAAAGGATCAGTTATATTTTACTGCTTTTGAACACAGAAAAAACCTCATTAGAGTCTCATAAGCTTTTAGAAAAAATAAGTCTCATATATATAATCATAACATGTTACCAAAAATGTTAGCTGTAAAGAACTATTAGTAAATGGCCTGTATTGTACAAAATGCATGGTAATACTTTATTAATCAAGGAAAAGGGAAAACACACATACACATTATGAATGCATATTACAAAAAGTTAACTATATAACCTTGCTGTGAGTATGTATAAAATTTCATATCTTGTTTCTGTTTAGTACATTGTTTATGTAAACTGTGGTGAGGACATAAACTGAAAATAGTTATGAAAATGATAACTTTGGTCCATATGCACAAAAGAGGTTAACTATTCAGACCGGGTTTAAAGTTATACCAGGTCTAAGTCAAAATTACGTCTGCCATAAAAGAATCTTTTGAAGTATTTTGAATTACAACAGCTCTTAAGATATTGAAGATTCAACCAAAAAACACCACAAAAATATGAAAATACTGATTGAAATATATTTAGCTGCAAAACAAAATTTCCCTTAAACCAGGTGTAACTTTTAAACGTCTTATGTATACGGACCTTAGGCTTTGTTTCCAAAAATAACAACTCCAAGAGAGACATGCTCTCACATTAATTGAATCAGACAATATTCACGCATAATAAGAGATGTAGGCTCTCCGTTTGAACAAACAACGTCTGATCAAATGTTACGAGAGAATGCTTCTTTGCAGGCCTGCTCTTTGGCAAGCAAATATCTTTTGACACAAAGCCTAACATGTGGATACTTAAATTTGACAACCTTACTTTACCTTGATGGTGCCCTATGAACAATTTCTGGGAGTAAAAAGATTTGTCAAAGCCGGATGTCTGTTTGACAGTATATAAATACAACATGGTTTGAGGGGAAGTATCGCAAAATACTGTCCCCGAGGTGTTGGATGATGGAGACTTCCTCCCAAGGCGCAGCCGAGGGAGGAAGTCTCCATCATCCAACACCGAGGGACAGTATTTTGCAATACTTCTCTGAAATAATCCATGTTGTATTTGTTTTACTACACCTCAAAAAAGTCAAAATATAACTTGAAAATAAATCAAAAATCAACAAATTCAATACTTTGCCGTGAGCCATACGGTAGTACCATGCGGAAGTTTTTACTACTTTCCATGCGTGTGTAAAACAAACAGGCGTAACGCGTAAACACATACCCGCGCGGCAGTAATTGAGTATTAACGCACACGCGGGAAAGTAGCCAAAAATACTTTTTGCACGTCTCCGCTATTAAACCAATAAAAAGACTGTATTACCTTATAAATATTCAAGAGGTGTAGTAATTTGTAATACTAGTATTGACACAAGATACGGAGTATTGGACATCCTCATCTTGGCACCATTACAGAAGTATTCAAATCAAACAGTGCCACAACCGCAACACAATATTGCATCCAATCTAAAATTAGGGCTATCAAATTTAAATACACAAGAGCTTAGCAAAATAATTGTATCTATAATAATGCTTATTTCCAATTTGGAAGTGACATAAATTTGGCTTACAATATAATGCAGATATATATTTCAGAATTGCTGCTGCACAATAGAGTTAAACTCAGACTAAAGTCCTTGACTATGTTAAATTCTGTTCAAATGGGAAAACAACTTTCATGTTCAAAATGAGAACTGAATCCAACCTTTTAAAACACAAAAATGAATTATCACTGTTTTCTCCCATATATTTTCAAAGAATCTTCACTTGGAACATGTATAACTTAAGTCTTGGTCAATCTCTTTTGTGAATACGAATCATGGAGATCACAACAAGGTTTGGTATAAAAAATAAAAATACTTAAGAGGATTTTTAAACATCTGGTCCAAAACAAGACAACACTGGGGTCATGTTTCAACACTTGTCAAATTATTATCCCAAGTAACAAAATGTTAAATTACCATCTTACTGTATCCCAAACATTTTAGTAACAAATGTGTAAAATTAAGATGGCCAGCTTTGACTTGAATGTCAAATCGTCATGTGAGAGCAAGAAGGTTGCATCTGTAAAATGTCCAGTCTATGGTCAGTGGTTCTTATAATGGTTCTTCAGGCGACACCTTCAAGAGCCATTGACATATGGGAGAGAATATTTGAAGGATTTTTTGCATTGTGGTGAGATGTTACACATATATAACATGTGGCAGCCATTGCAGATACAACTTTCTTGCACTCATGTGACGAACATCAACATGATGTGACAAATTTCATGAAAATATGTCCATTTCATAATATTCTAGTCGTAGCAATATTTGATTTTATCTGCTGAAGAAGTGATGTCATCATCGGATTAATCTCCCATGTCAAAACTATTCAAGTGGCACATGGCATCAATTTGAATTCCCTGTGCACTTGGGTATAATGTAATTGATGTGTGTGTAGTTTGGACCCCGGGTTAAGACCAGCAATAAACCGTAACAATTATGTCCTCACTTCTCCAGCAAACAAGACCAATTAAGTTGTCAATACAATATACCTAATATGAAACTTAAGGGAATGGAATTTTAGCTTCAGTTTGTTTACATTAAACCTGGTATCTCTACATAAACATACGGAAATGCTATGAAACAAAATTTTGCTACACCCGATAAACTGATTCTATGAAGAGGTCGCTTCAATCTACTTACTATTAGTTTTAATTAATCTACTCAAAACTTTTACTATGCTAGCATAATGAAACTAGTTAACTCAACAACACCCAGGTTTCATTCTGATAACCCAGTACTACGAATTCAAAACATAACATGGAGCTAATTTAAGTCTATCTTAAAAACAAGCATGTCATCAACGTGTGTTGTCACCCTGCACCATACGCAATCATGCACCAAATCGCCAAACCAAGCGCTATCACTGAAAATTGACTAATCATGGCAATGATCATAGCAAGAGCCTTGTAATGCCACTTAGATTTTGAATGGCGCATGCTTACAGGCTGTGTATTAGCATTATTTTTTGTTCTTCAAAATGCAGAACTTTAGCAGAGCATTTGTTTTTAACATAAACTTTTAAAATCCCCTTCAACAACAAAAGTTGTTGAAATGTTTGGGAAAACCTTGTGCTGATTTGAATAATCCTTATCAACACATACATACGAGATCCTGCTCTTTAAAATACTGGAAATTTCATAATGTGAAGATTTAAAGCTCCCTTATACAAGCCAACAGTTCTTTAAACAATTTTCAGAATTAAACAAATTGATTTATGAGAGAAAAAAAGTAACATTATCAATAATCCAAAACCTTAAGATTCTTATAACTACCCCAATGATACAAAAATGTAAAATGCACCATCAAAGATTGCTTAATTTTGTTAAAAAATTCTCAGACACAAATGCCTTATTATCTTAATAATGTAGAAAGCAGTTCCACACTTATATTTGTAGGTATATTTCAGATAAAGAAAGCCAAAAGCAACTTGAAATTAGTTTTCAGCTTCGTCATTTAAAACAATAGGTTTTATCACCTGGGGAAGGGGGCACTCATCTTTGGTAGAAGTGGTATGTGTGGCCAGATTTCTAGACAGAAGATCAATTCTGAAAAAGGGGTGTACAGAACTGAATTGACCCTAAGAGCTAATTCTAACGCTCCTGAACCAAAAATTTCTGAAATTCTGCTTTGGGGAAAAGGTGGGTCTGCCACCTAAACATGTAAGCGAAACAAAGACACTGCTTAAAATGGGAATGCCAGGTAAAGTTTAAAACAAGGTTTGGGGGCCACATATCATGTACCACATTTCTAGGTCAGTGCCCCCCCCCCCCCCCCCCCTCTAGCTTAATGATGAACAATTTTAATGCTAGTTAAGAATATATTCTTTGCATTGATTTTGTTTATGGTTTTGTATTTTTTTTTGTATATTTGTGTCAAGTGCTGAGATCAATTGTGCTATATAAGAAGCGTCTATTATTATTATTATTAATATTCTTATCTTTTGTGAAATAGAACCTGATCAAAAACTGTGCTTGATCAACTTAAAAAACAACCATATTATACTGACTGATGTTACATAATGGCAACCAAACTGTTTTACCTATTTTCACTTATACACACACATACTGATTTTGGCACCAGCTTGACTAAAACCCATGATATTTGAATAAGACCAAAGAAAAATTTATTGGATAGTGTAAAAAAAATACAGGGTCAGGGGTTCCATTAACAAGCAATGGGCCCTTCACTATGGGTTATTGTTTACATTTTCTCCCAATAATGTTTGTTTGGTCTTTTGAACAAGAAAATGTAAGTAGTGCATGGTTTGGATTTGACACTGTAAAACGCTAAATAATTAAACTTGAGATCTTTGTGTCTATAGGCAAAATAAAAATTTATTGGACAATTTAAACAAATATCTACGGTTGGGGCTGTATTTAAAAACAATGGGCCCTGTACTCTGGATTTGTGTTTCCACTGTCCAATAAATTATTGCTTGGCCTATAGTCATTTAAGTCGGTGCCACAATCCTAAATGTACATAGTAAATCAGAATGCCGGGCCCTATAGAATACATATATAACCTGCACCCAGCTTTTTTGTTTACGCTGTCTAAAAACTTATTGTCTTGGCATTTGAACATGTTGGTTTCAGGGACCGAACCTCTTCCAAATTTTTGAAATCATGTGGATAATACAGCGGAAACTCATTATAACGAAATTGCTGGAAAGAAATTACAATGTAGTTCATTGTATCCAAATTCCTCCTTATCAAGGTTTCTAAAAACAATAAAGCACATAAGAAATTTGTATAACGGTGAAGGAAAGATACAAATAAGACTTCTTTCATCAGCTTTCGTTACAAAGAGGTTTAACTGTATAATAGTTCAATTCAATTTGACAAGATTAAATTTGGAAACAAACTGAAAAATTTAAAGTGAAAAAAAAAATTGTTCAAGTATAAAAAGTATGTTTTGAAGTGATAACAAGATACTGTACAGATTTCTATACATAACTGATAATCAAATCTGGCCTAGCAGCATGAGACCGATTTAGTTACACAAAGAGTATTAATATACACACCACTTATTTTTCTACCGCTTTTCAAAAGAAAAAAAATATTAGTTGTACATTTGATATTCTACTTTTCATTCATATTTTTCATAACTTGTATAAACATAATAATCAATTTTGATATATATTCAAGCCAAAGACTTTATATAATGTTACAAAAGACTATACTTTGTACAGAAAATAACCAAATAATTTTCCTGCCATGCAATGTGCAAATATGCACTCATTCCATTGATATTCAGCAGCTTTTTACATTTTAATGTAACTCATTTTGATGAAACTTTTGGTCAAATTACTGATAAACAGTTGTCACTAGCCAAAATCTAAATCTGACAATTTGGCTTGGTGGTGCTTAGCTGCCGACCTGCATTGCCCAGCGTAGTGACAGCCCTACTGGTAACATATAAATGACACAATTGAATTCTGTAAAATCTTTGGAATATTGATCAACATCAAATTAAAAAGTTGGGAGTTTGTGTCACGAAGTATTTCATAAACTACAGATGGCATTGCTACAATACGATCATGATGACACTTCAACCAGTATGGTTGCCATTTTTTTTTTTTTGAGTGAAAAATCTTCCGTACATCGCACCTGCTGAACTAAAACCAAAATTTCACTATATTCAATATCTTGCCGGCTTCACTTTGTGCTATTTGAGAACTACTTCTGCGGGGGGGACACATTCTGGCACAATTCAGGACACGACTAGTAAGGTTAAAAGCATACTGGTATTTCTACGCAATTTGTTTTTCTCTCCAACTAGATTTAGGACAGACCAAATATGGTTGAAATCAGATACTGTAAGCAATGGAAATGACTACACATTTTTACTTTGCAATAGAGTTCTTAGATATTTTTTACAATTTACAATCAACTTCATTTTTTTTACTTTCACACTATGTGCACCATTTTTTAATATATATAATATTTTTTGTTTTCTGTAAAGGTAGAATCTAATGTACAACAAAGATAAATACAAAATTTTCTGGCTTCAAATAAGCAGTCGTATTTAACTCGGTAACAAATCATGAATTGGCAACTTTAAAATTGGTGTCTACATAAGACAACGCAATCAATTTTACACAAGGTAACAACAGTTTTCAGAACTTCCGCATCACTTGGAAAACAAATGCAATCAACTAACCCTGATGAAATAAAGACATTGCACATAACATGGTATTTATGTGCGATTTATGTTTCACCTCCTCGGTGGGGGTGGTGGAGGAGGGGGAGGTGACATATCCCTTGGTGGTGGAGGAGGAGGAGGGGGAGCATTACCAGCTGCAAAATTATTGTAAGGGTAAAAATTGGAGGTAGTTCCAGGCAGAGCAGTGACCGTTGTGAGAGGCGAGTGCGGAGGTGGAGCAACTTGCTTTGGCGGAGGTGGTGGAGGCGGAGGCGGTGATGAGGACACATAACCGGGATAGTTGCTATGATTGGACTTGATTGCACTCTTCTTTGGATCAGAAGGTGGCATCGGGAGTCGTAGCAGAGAGTGAGGTGGTACTGCTTGTTTGGCTCCATTGTCAATGACCTTCCTCTTTGCTGGCGAGGCCATAACGGCTGGAGAAGTCTCTTTACCTGAGGAATGTGATTCATTGCTAGGACTGCGCGATCTTTTCCGACTATGATGTGACCTGCTACTACCATGAGGACTATCTGATCTGTGCTGTTTATGATGCTTATGACGATGGCGTTCTGATCTATCACGATCTTTGTCTTTTCTCCTCTTTTCATGCTTGTAATCGGAGACATCGTTAGTTGCCTCATAATCACCTCCATCGCCGCCATACTTAATTGTTAATTTTGGAATGGGTGAGCTGCTTGACTTTGGTTCTACTACGAGTTCTTTTTTCTCAGTTCTTGATTTACTGTTACTTGGATCGCCGAAATTTGCAGCGCTACCACCAATTTTAATCTTTAATTTCATGCCACTACCTTCAATAGTAGTAACCATAGCATCAGTGCTGGGACTTGATACGCCTTTCTCAACACTTCGCTCTCTACTGTGTAAATGTCTATGCTTTTGTTTTGGCGAGTCTCTGTGCTTGTGCTTACGCCGATGGTGATGTTCCCCACTTTTTGAATGCCTTTCTCTATCTTCACGATGTCGTTTTTTATCGCTTTCATGACCATTAGAGTTTGTCACATCTCCAGTGTTCGCTATTTCTTCTTCAAGTTCCTTTGCAAGCAACTCTCTCTGTTTCTCAAGCTCTTTCAATTCATTCTGTTTCTTCTCCTCAGCCAACCTTTTCTCTTCGCGTTCTTTCTCTTCTGCTATTCTTTTCTCTTCCGCTAACTTCTCTTCTAAAATTTGTCGTTGTCTAGCCATCTGTTCAGCTTCAGCTTTTCTGCGTTCCTCTTCTTCTCTCCTTTTTTCTTCCTGTAACCTTTCTTGTTCTAGCCGTCTTTGCTCTGCCAATCGCTCTTCAGCTATTCTTCTCTCCTCTGCTCTTCTTTGCTCCTCACGTACCCGTTTTTCCTCTGCAAGCCTTTTCTTCTCAGCAATCTGTCGCTCCCTCTCTTCTGCTTTCCTCCTCTCTTCTGCTTTCCTTCTCACTTCTGCTTTTCTTCTCTCTTCTTTTCTTTTCTCTTCCGCCCTTCTTTTTTCCTCCGCTATTCTCATGTTTTCTTTCCTCTTTTCCTCAGCTTTCCGTAATTCTTCAGCTTTCCGTAATTCTTCAGATTTCCTTCTTTCTTCAGCAAGTCTTAACTCTTCAGCAAGTTTTTCTTCTGCAAGACGCCTTTCTTCAGCAAGTCGTCTTTCTTCAGTGACTCGCCTTTCTTCTGCAAGTCGTTTTTCTTCAGCAAGTCGTCTCTCTTCAGCTATTCTCCTTTCTTCAGCTAGCTGTCTCTCTGCAGCCGCCTTTCTTCTCTTTTCTGCCAGCCTTCTTTCCTCAGCTAACCTTCTTTCCTCAGCTAACCTTATTTCCTCTGCCAATTTTGCCTCCCTTTGCGCTGCTAATCTCTCTTCAAGTTTCCTTTTTTCTTCAGCAAGACGCCTCTCTTCTGCTATTCTAGCTTCTTCAGCTTTCCTAGCTTCTTCAGCTAACCTTGCTGCCTCGGCTGCAGCTTTCTTTTTCTCTTCCGCCAATCTTTTTTGCTCTAAGTACTTTTTACGCTTTTCTTCTCTCTCTTTCTCCTTCTTTAGCCTTTCCGCATTGGCAAGTTGCTGTTGCGCAAGCAAGCTTTCAGCAGCAAGTTTTTGTTCTGCCAACAGTTTTTGTTCAGCTAAATGTTTCTCTTCTGCCTTCTTTTTCTCAGCAGCAGCAGCCGCAGCCAACCTTTTCTTCTCTTCATGCTTTCGCTGTTCCTCGGCCATTTTAAGTTTATCCCTCCGTTTCTTCTCTTCATACTCTTGACGCTTGCGCATTTTTTCATCTCGAACTCTCTTCTCCTCTGCCTCTCTCTTCATTGCAAATTCCTTCTCCTTCAAGGCTAACTGCTGATCATATCTTTTGGCCTCAGCAGCAAGTTCAGCCTCTAGTTTTCTATCCCTTTCTTTACCATCCATTTTTTGTTGTTGGCGTTTCTTCTCTTCCGCACGCTTTCTGTCAAGCTCTCTGCGTTTTTCCTCTGCCCTTTTTTGTTCATATAGCCTTTTCTGCTCTGCTGGATCCATTTTTGTCTTTTGAGCATGTGGATCAACATGTCTGTGATGTTTCTCTGAACTATGTGGTCTATGGTCACCAGGGGGTCTTTTCTCTGAACTGTGTGGTCTATGTTCACCAGGGGGTCTTTTCTCCGAACTATGTGGTCTCTGTTCACCAGGGGGTCGTTTCTCTGAACTATGTGGTCTATGCTCTCCAGGGGTTCTTTGACTGGACGGTGGTCTTGATAATGTAGCTGGTTTTATATTTGGTAATGGAGGGCTATCTACAGCTTTCTTTCCCTCAGCAAGGGAGAATAAGTCACTAGCTTTTAAGTGCGGCGAGTCTCTGTGTTCCATGTGAGAGGGTAATAACAAATTTGGTACAGCATGAGGTCTTTTTTCTGATTTCACATTAGGGGTACCTTCTCCGCCACTTTTGCGTTTAAGCTGTCTTTGCTCCTTGTACTCTTTCAATGATTTTGTGTTCTTTTTCTGTTCTAAACGTTTGGCTTGATCGCCAGAAGCACTTGGTGGTTCTAAACTCAAAAAGCTGTCAAAATTAGAACCAGATGATCCTGGGTTACTATCCTCATCATTGTAATTGGCATCAAAGTTCATAGGATAACCCATGCTATCATTCAAGGAGCCCTGAGTGTCCATGGAGGAATTACTTCCAGGCAACCCGCTATCTAACGAGTCTGCCCCTTGTGAGTGGGCATCGTCTGTCCTTTGTTTCTTGGCAGCAGATGGACCACTTTGTTGATTTCCACTCTGAGGAAAAGCAAAATGAAAAAAAAAAAAGATTAATACTTAGAAAACTTTTTTTTTAAGAGTCTTCTTGTTTCATCTAAGTACGTCCCTAAAGCTAAGACATTTAGTCTACAATTTTGTAATACCAAAATTTCTTTTGTAAAGAACTGACTGAGGATAGATCAGATTTTAGGAGAGCTTTACACCACTCTCCTGGAGTAATTAAGGGGAGCAATTAAGGTAAGCAATGCTCTGTAGCACTTAAAACTAGGTCCCTGTATTGAGTCAGTGGCAGAGAGTGGTATGTGTTAACACTTTACATGTACCAAATTCCATTGACGTCTTTCACTCTCTGGTGAAAATTTCTTAATTCCATGAGTTGTTGGGGACAAGGTCACTTGGCCTCCACAAGGATGCCTTTTGAAGAACATTTTCTGCAGAGCTTCTTTTAGACACTAACTGCACTGCATTCATATCAAAGTTTGCTTTTAAATGCCTATTCCACTTTGGGGTTATAATTATACAACCAAGGAGTATATGCAAGTAATTATAGGCATGCTTCGACATTTTATATGGGTACCGGGGGCCTCTAAAATTAGAGGAAAAATTTCCAATGAACAAAATATCATGTGCCTGTAACTTCAAAACGGAGAAGATACTACATTTCTGAAATATTGGGCAAAAGTCACCAACAGTATAAATTTTCAGCTCAGTTCTACTTTTCAATCATAAGATACAAGTTCCTCAAAATGAGCAAAGTCACATGAGTATTGCAAATGGGCCAAAAACGCAAATTGAGGCCGATTTTCACTCCTATGAAGTTCACTGGGTTTTTTTTAATGATCTTTATATGTGTATATACAGAATAACTATTAGATGGAGTTTTAGTAAAATCTGAGATGGTCACTTGGGATTTTCCTCCCATCATTTTGCATCAGTTGCCCTATACCCTGCTTCGTTTGTTAAACGCACACTTAAGCTGGTTTCAGAATGTTGGTCATGGACCTGCCGCACGACCATCATGACGTCAAAAATTTTGAATTTCGACCTTATAGCACTTGAACATTTTGTGGCAAGTGTAACAAGCTGATATCATTTACCTTGTCTTGGTGGGTTGCAACGACATGTTGTTTTGAGCTGGATTAATTTTACAGAGATGTCACTTAGTATCACTAAAAAAAAAAAACTTTTAAAAAAAGCTGCAAATGTGCGTAAATTTTGGCAAAAAAGCCGAAAAAAGGTTGAAAAGTAAATAAAAACTGTAAATGTGGCGTAAAAAAATCCTGAAATCAGGAAAAATTCTGAAAACTGGCATCTCTGATTTAAACTTTTCTCGCGACACACCATTGGGGTAATATGAAAATGAGTCAAGCTACGTCGCAACAGCTCAAACTTAAAATTTGTGGTCTTCTGCTGCAGGTAACAATTACAAAGGGACAGCTACTCTGAAACGACCTTAAGGTGTGCCATCAAATGTCAATAAACACATGTTTCGCTTCCAAAATTGTTTCGGTCTGTGTCGGTAACCAAACTTGTCAATGCCAAAATTGGTCTCTGTAGCGGTTCAGAATGGCAGGGAAGTTTGTAGTCTCCTGTTCAAATCTGCAATTCTGATCAGTCAACCATAGGCCAAGCAAAACATTTTTGACTGCAAAGTTACATTGTTTGTAAATCCAACCCTCGCCCTGTATGTTTGTTTACAATGTCCAGTAAATTTTTGTTCGGCCTATAAATAAGGCCCCCCCCCAAAAAATAGTTGTGTTGCCCTCACAGGCCCAAAGTGGGGACGGCCAGGCCGGATTTTTTTTGGTTTTTTTTAATAACAATTACAGATGCCATGTGTAAATAGTGTGGGATACATGGTTGTTTGCTACTGAAAGGTGAATTTTGGAACATTTTCGGGACTGGAAATCAAGCAAAATATTTGTGCAACTCAAGAAATATTAAAAATCAAGAGTTTTGATGGGGAAAAAAACGGGTCGTGATTTTCCATAATTTTGACCCGGCCGGCGGAGGGTAACACAACAATATTTTTTTTTGGCCTAAGAGAAAATGTATAGATTAACGTCATTTCTACCTACCCTGGAGACACTCTCTTTACAGTGAAGGATCCGCCTCTTGAGTCTGCTAGGACAAGCCTCTAAGATTTGCAGAAATTCATTGGTTAGCTCTGTGGAAAAAATGATATTGAAACTTCACTTACATGCTAAATGAAAAAAGGTTGTACTATGTAAATAAATAAACAAAACGATTCTGCTAGAAATTAATTGATCGTTCACCAAGCATGTATAATAGAACAATAGAATGTAAATTGTCCCGCCTCAACATTAATTCACAGACAAAGGTTAAATGCAAATTCAGAAAAACCAAGACCACCTTATTTGTTGATGGCAATTTAAATACTATTTGTTGACGGTAATATAAATAGTCAGGATTGATATTTGAATATAACTTGCCATACAACGTTAATTTGGTTTTGTTTTCTTTTATTCAAGGTCACGGTCAAGTGACTGGGGCCGAACTTCCTGTAAGTCCATAGCAAATTACTGGATATATTTTCTGCAACATATTATTTAAGGTTGTTACAAAAACTTATTTTTTCATAGAGAAGCTGCAGATCCCTTTTTCTGGTATCAATGGATGGGTATTAGTTATCCACTATGACGTCAAATCAGAAAAATTGCATTTGTACAGAAAATGGGCAAAATAATCAAAAATTTCAAAATCACAAGTTTGATCTTGTTTGAAATGAATTCTGAGCATGGCTAAAAGGTTTTTAGACATGTCAATATTTGCTCATTTTCTTAACTTGCTACCAATTTCAAGGGTCTTATTTCAACATTACAGGATTTTCCATTTTTCATGTGACACTTTTCATTTCAATGACTTTTGTCTGGTTTCTGTATTGTGGAAAAAAGAAGGCCTTAGTTCATATCCAACCAAATACTAAGTTTCAGGCAATATCCAAGCTTGTATGGCCCTAATGCCCGGGGGAACATCTCTTATACACGGCATATGACCTTCCAATCCTAGCTCTCTTTAACTCAGGGTTCGACCAAGGTCTTAAAAGATGTGTGAAACATTTCTGAGTAGGTCAATGTCAGTTTTAGGTTTTTAAACCACTTGGTCAATTGCAGTGTAAACATAATAAAACCTACCATCCAGCTCTTCTTTGGTAATACCTCCTGGATCCATATATTCCCACCACCACTTGCCATCGTTGGATTTAGGAATCTGAAAAGATACAAACCATTTAACGTTGTTTGCATGGGCATTTCTTACCTTGCATTAATAACCTGCGTAATAGCGCGATCCAATCTAATAAGATTATTTCTATTATATCATGATTACTGTGATTTGAGCCGTGCAATAGTTTGTTCTACTGCACGGCATGAAACAAACCCGTGTGATATCATGATATAAAACAAATATTGAATGCCTATGTACGTGCAATAGTACAAAATATATCCTTCGGTCAAATTTGGACTGATCCATTTCACTCGGCTACGCCTCGTGAAATAGAAAAGTCAAAATTTGACCTCATGATATATTTTGTACTATTGCACTCTCAGGCATTCAATATTTGTATACTATTACGCAATCAACTGCGTGGTCATTATCGGGTAACAATGACTTCTTATAATGACCCGCGTATGTGATGTCATTTAGCGCTGAGTGCGTTTTCTCATAAAACGTCAATCAAGCGCGCGTATGCACCACACACACGCGCGTTTATCATACTGTAAAAGTAGAAATTTTCGCGAGGTTTTTATTTACGCGAATTTCGCGAATCAATCCTCAAACGCGAAAATAAAAACTCGCGAAATATAATGTCATTTATCGACCAATTAAAGTTTCTCTCAAAATACGTAACAAGCAAAGCAGTGAATCTGTGCATGTAAAGCTGTTGAATTCGGAAGTTTAATCATTCAGCCAGCTAAATCACGAACGATGTAGATGGTAAATATGAGGCAAATATTTCTCAAACCAATCATGTGATAGTGAAAAAAGTTGAAAGTATAATGATATATTTGGGTGTTTAGTTGAAAGAAATGGTCTTGAGACACGTCAATCACTTTTCTAATCAACTTTCCACACTGTAAAATCTGCCGATAATTGGCGATGAATGTCAAATGAGTGTTGTTAATGGCGACTTGGTAAGCTTACTCGTTGATATTATGCAACTCAATTTTGGTAATCGCGAAAATAAAAACTCGCGAAATGTCTGTTAGAGGCAAAATCGCGAAAATATCTTCTCGCGAAAATATAGACTTTTACAGTATTATGCGATGATCGTCATGCCTGGACTGATCGAAATTGTATTATAGGGATAAGTAGATCTTTAAGTAAGAAATCTAGGTTTAATAAAGTATTTCTTTATAAAATCACGCATTCAAGCATTAAAAATGTCAAAAGACGGTTAAAAATGACAATAATAACTTTGCACCATCTTTTAATTCAATAAAGATGGTGCGCAGTTATTATTGTCTAATTAGTATTTAATACCTGAATGCAAATTAAGTCTTATAAAAAATGAAGTTTTACTATTGTTGTTGGATTTAATTTGTGAACGCGTGTTTATAGCAAGTACGCAGTGATCCCTGACGCGAGCGTATATTTTCAAGGTTGTTTAGTTCGCGTGTACGCACAAGGCTCTGAGTACGCGTTCACGAATTAAATCCAACAACTATTATTTCCAAAAAAGCTCATGCATGATAACAAGACTATAATAGTCTTGTTATCATGCATGAGCTTTTTTGGAAATTTAGATTTAGAACATCACGTATGCTCAGGGTACATGGAATACCTGAAATGCCTTTACACTGGCCTGCGTAATGAGAAAGTGAATGTTTTTATATACACCAAAAGAAATTGATTGAAAGGTCAGCAGCTTTTTATTTACACGCAAGAAGCAAAATCCTTCTCTGATTTTCATGATATTGATCTTGATTTTTTTATCAATAGCTGCTCTTGTTAGTGAGCTTGCAATCACAGAAACCCATGGGTTGGCTAGAGTCAGCAGAACCAGTAGAGTATGTATGTTGGCTGGCAGGCCTGGAAAAACTGGGTAACTCGGCCATCTGGCGGCCGGGAAATTCAGGAATCTAACAAGAAATTTGTAAGCTTTGCAGCTGTTTAATACGGGAAATATGGAAATCTCTGGAAATTTACAATTTTTCCAGGCCTGTTGGCCGGTGTTCAAGAGTATAATCATCTTACCTCCCACTGAGACCATTTGCAAGCTAGGTAGATGCACACACACGCCACAACAGTAGGCTTGTACTGCAAACTGAATGTAGTCAAGTGAAGACTGCGAAGGAGGCAAAACAACACACATACCAAGTATTAGTTTCAAATTGGCACTAAGCAAACATAAACGTTACACAAGAAACAATTTACTCAGTAATGTGAAATATTTCAGCATTTTTAATTTTTAAAAAAAGGGAATTTTTAACATTGGTTATTTCAATTTGAGAAATGAAGGCCACGAATAAATTTGATTTCAAATATGAAATAACAAAATGTGTATAAGCATCAAGCAGGATCAATATTTTGTTGCTGAAAATGGCCGTTTTGTGGGTACTATGAGATTCTGAATGGCGCAAAAATTCCATATAAGCACTTTTTGTTACATCATTTCTTAACGTATCACAAATCCAATTAAAAGAGTAAAATGTAAACAACTTACAATTAGGTCAAAACAGAATATTTTTAATTCAGAATGGC